>JAPQWV010004673.1:0-27633 GCA_027422505.1 Craterostigma plantagineum
AAATATCACCATATTTCATCATCTATGTGAATGTGATCCGTTAAGATGATAAACTCTTCATCTAAGCTAAACAAACACAGTGATGACCGAGTGCTGAGAGAATCATAATGTTTTGAAGAATTAACCCAAACAAACACCCGTGCTAAAAGTAATAGCGAACAAAATATTAGATTCAACTAGAATACTCAAACTGATATCAACACCCGTAACTATAATAAGCTTAATGGATTGGACACAATACCTTCATACAATTTTGTATCTTACATAAAGCTTGCCAACATCATAATGATGAGCAAAGTATATAATCCACTTATCTCGATCTTTGTTATAAGTTTTCTTAGACCCACCCGGATTCTGCTGTATGACGGCAAACTAGAGTTCCAAGTGGGATAGGGTAAATATCAGAAGGGCAAAAATTGTCAATATGATTCTTTAAATTATTCTATATCATCGATTTCACTAAATTGGCAATAAAGAAAGATTAGAGCAAAAAGTCGCTATTTTTTCTTTGTTTTTATTTTTTTGCCTCTCACAAGGTATTCTATATAACGTCATCGTAGTCCTAAATTCGACTAAATACTCAATCTGAAGTAATATAAATATCATTCTATGTGTTGTGCACACACATCAAGTCAAGGAGTTAAAATGAATTGAGCACTTACCAACCTTGTCGCATTGAACCTTTCTTTCTTCTAACAATATTGATTTGTATAGCAGGAGCGGATCTATGTTATATGACTAGGGGCCGCCACGGCCTCCACTAAAATTTTCGAATTTTGTAGTTATATGTGTAATTTCTAAAGTTGTCGTATATATAAAGTATTTTATGCTATAACTTTACCATCCATCAATATGTTTAAAACAATATATGACAACCACAACAAACGAACCTAAATCATTCAGATTCAGACTTAAGACATACAATGGGGGACGCTTCAACTGCTGCTGGCAAGTCAAACTGAGGAGGAGGATCAACGGTTCGCAGCACCAAAAGGGCACGAAAAATCCAGATTCGCTCAAGAGGAGATCACACAGACAAACCACCAAATGAAGTTGCTTCTAGGGAGGTTGAAGAAGGATCTATGGATGGCGGTAAGCGAAAATTCTCTTACTGCGAGGCAGTGAAAGAACTTAGGGCGATGGATTCTATTATGAATGAAACCTCTGGCGGTCGTCATATCTGCGAGTCGGAGAGCGAGGATGATGAGGTCCAGTTTGCAACGGATGACGTCAGATTTACCAAGGAACAACTAAAAGATTTTCGCAAACCATGGAAATCAGCACTCATCATCAAAGTACTCGGGAAGAAGGTTGGGTATCAATATCTTAAACCGGCGCTTGTGTGGCACTATGAAACCGCAGAGCAATTTCAAGTTGATATCCTCAGTCATGATTATTTCGTGGTTAGGTTTAATCTAAAAGAAGATCATGATCGAGTCCTCCTAGACGGACCTTGGAAAATACTAGATCATTATTTAGCGGTGAGAAGGTGGACTCCACGGTTTCGTCCATCAGAGGCAACAATCGACAAAGCAGCTCTATGGATCCACATCCCGGACTGTCCCATCGAGCTGTACAATGAAGTTGGAATGAAAGGGATTGGGATTTCTTAGGACGCACAATCAAAATTGATATGAACACTCAACGACAGGATATGGGAAGTTTCGCTCGACGATGCGTTGAAATAGACCTCAACAAAAATTTACGATCAGAGATTACAATGCTAGGAGACAGATATCATATACAATATGAAGGGATTCACTTAGTGTGCTTCAACTACGGGCTGTATGGCCACAAGTAGGAAAATTGCTCAAACCCAGAAATAGAACAGCTACAGCCTAATAATATGGCTACGCATCATCATGCTGGTACGGGGGTCACTAATCCGGGCGGAACCTCAGAGACTCACCCTAGCCAATCGTCTCCGGTCATGGGCCTTGGATGCTGGTGGCGAAACCGAAAAGGAGGATCCCTAATTTTTCGGAACGAATCGGACAATCCATGAAGGAAATCAAGTGTAAGACAAGCGGGATTCGGGGCGGCTTGCAAGGTAACGGATCGAGATATGAAATTTTAGAGAATCTTGCGGAGGAAAATCAGGATCAATCTCGGCCGTAGAGATTCGTTCAGTGCCCAATTGGGGGAGGATTCTTCGCGCCCATTTCAAGCTACCATCAGCCAGCACCTAAGAGAGACGAATGGACCTACTCACGTTGAGATCAGCCACCTGAAGAAATCTCATGGCCCAAAAGAAGCCAACCCACAACAGAATAAAGCTCAAGCGGCCCATTGAAAGGAAAAGCCCAGAAAAAGGGTCAAGTACCCAACAAAGCCCAGGCTAGTAACTAACCCAAGAGCTGTACGCCAGACCAGACCAAAAAATAGCTCTCCACCTGCCAATCGAGGGGAGACTTCATATCCTTCATTTTTCACCTTCACTTCAGGTCGGACCGCAAGTGATTCCATCAGTGAAGCCCTGCCAACGACTAAAGATCCGATGGTCAGGGATACGAACATGCTCATAGCTCAAAAATACAGACTCTAACCAAGGAGCCACCAGACCCACCACTGTTAGTTTCTTCAAGCTCTATTGTTCAAGTTGAAGAAAAAAGCAAAGTGCCACAGTCACAAAAAGACGAGGACATGACCTTGTCTTCCCCAATGGAGATCCCATCAGTTGAGGAGCCACCAACCCCCGTCACTACTATCGGCAAGCTTTGCTTCTCGGGTCGGGGACAAGATCCAACCTACACCAGAAGTCGAAGATATGGTTTTGTCCTCGCCAAGGGAAATCCCTCCGAGAATGGTTGACGATAGGGGAAGTCTCCCCTCAATTAAACCCACTTTATAAGTGTTATGAAGGACCTTATCCAATTGCATAACCCGATGTTATGTTTATTACGGAGACGAGAATCAAGCGGAAAACGTGTGTAGGAATTTTCCGCAGTTCAAAGTCACAAGAGTCGAAGTGAGGGGATTCAAAGGAGGTATATGGGTTTTCTGGAAAGAAAGTATCTCAATTTCTGTGCTTAGGCGACACTCACAGGCCATACATCTCAAGTATGAAATGGACCGGAATTCGGGTTTTCTTACTGCAGTTTATGGTAGCCCGCAACGTCATGAACGAGAAGAATTGTGGAGTTTTTCTAGAATCCATCGGCAATCTAAGCCACGCTCCATGGCTGCTCCTGGGCGACTTTAATGAAATTATCTCAGAGGACGAAAAAGAGGTGGAGCTCCATTCAATCCAAACCGTGCGATAAGATTTATTGAAGTTCTGAACCGTTGTCATCTGGTTGATTTGGGAAGCAATGGCCCAACCTTCACGTGGAAGGTCCTATTATCTCTGGTTACAACCGAATATATGAGCGACTAGATCGTGGTCTTTGCAACCAACAATGGTTAAACAAAATACCCTGAGTCGACAGTACTGTGCTCCCACGAGTCAAGCCACCACAAGACCATTCAGATTTCTAGCTGCTTGGCAACGCACAACGAATTTCCGTCTTTTATTCGATCGTCATGGATATCACAAGGATTTCTTGACTTCAACTTAGAGAATCTTAAAGAGGGCTGAAAATGTGGCACCGAGATGTTTTTTGGCAGCATTCGGAAACGCAAGAACAATATCTTATCCAGACTAGGTGGAATTCAACGAGCGTTACAAAGAGGAGAAAACCCTTTTCTTTCCGAACTGGAAATTACGTTAACGCGGGACCTTGAGACAATACTTGCCTAAGAGGAGTTAACTTGGTTTGAAAAATCTAGGTGCGATTGGGTTCGATTTGGCGATAGAAATACTCGTTACTTTCCACACAAAAGCAGTTATCGCCCGGAAACGCATCAGAATTGACATGCTAAAAGGCGGCAATGATGAATGGATCTCTAACCCTGCCCAATTACGCGAGATGGCCACACAACACTTTCGAAGCTTATGGGGCCAAGAAGAGACGTTATCTGACCTAATCAACTCAGACAACCTTAAAACAAATCTCCCAAGACGATTCTGAGAAGCTATCAGGGTCCACATCTTAGAGGAGATTCGAGCTGCCCTTCTCTCCATGGGAGCTTTAAAGCTCCTGGGCCTGATGGATTTCATGCTTTCTTTTACCAATCTAACTGGAGGTAGTCTCTGAGTCGGTGGTAGCTTTTGTGCGCGGTATTTTACATGAAGGATGTTCGGTGGCCCCAGTCAATTCAACCCTCATAGTTCTAATACCAAAGATGGAAAGACCAGAGTGGATTCATCAGTTTCGCCCAATAAGCCTTTGCAATGTTTCGTACAAGCTCATAACGAAAATTATTGCTAATCGGCTACGAAATCTCATGCCAGATATTGTCACTCCATATCAGTCGAGCTTCGTACCAGGGAGGCATATTCAGGACAACATTATCGTCGCCCAAGAGTTGGTCCATACGATGGATCGTATGAAAGGGTCCAAGAAGTTTATGCTTATTAAGGTTGACTTGGAAAAGGCATATGACCATATCTCATGGGCGTTTTTGCAGGAGACCTAGCGCTTGTTGGAATCCCAGACTCCCGAAGAAGAGTAATCATGGACTGCGTTTACCTCAGCATCAATGCGCCTACTGTGGAATGGTGAGATTACAGAATCTTTCCAGATGAAGCGAGGTATTCGCCAAGGCTGCCCATTGTCACCTTATCTGTTCGTTCTGTGTGTGGAACGCCTGTCCCATGCAATTATGGACTCAGTTCAAGGAGGATCATGGAAGCCTATGAAGATCGGTACTCGTGGTCCCCCTATTTCTCACCTCATGTTGCCGACGACCTATTACTGTTTTCTGAAGCCTCTGTAGACCAAATGCAAACGATCGGTTCAGTTCTTGAGAGCTTCTGTAATGCCTCGGGTGAGAAAGTTAATGCGACGAAGACGGTAATGTTCTTCTCCAAAATGTTTCGGCTGCAGATAAAGTCTCGATTGCTACAATGGAGGCTTTTCGGTTACATCTGATCTTGGAAGATATTCTTGGTATCCCTATTATTCACGGCGACTGAGATCTTCTACGTTCCAAGATATTGTCAATCGGTCGGTAGTAGACTGAATAGCTGGTCGGCATCTTCCCTGTCACTTCGGGGCGCACGACACTTGTCCAATCAGTGCTCCAGGCTATTCCAACATATTCAATGCACATATTGCGGTTCCCAAATCAGATGTGTCAGAAGATTGATAAATGGGTCATACCGAGAATAGACGGCGGATTCACCTTGTACACTGCGGACGATCACGCGCCCAAAATTAGAGGGAGGCCTTGGTATCCGGCGATTACGTGAATTTAATACCTCCCTTCTGGGCAAAGTGGCGTGGGGGTTGATCACTAGGCACAATGATCTCTGGGCGAAAGTGTTGTCTAATAAATACCTGGGACGGTGGTCCGACGATTGGTCACTACGAGTTAATGTGGGGGATTCTTGGTTCTGGCGTTCCATGGCGGGATCGTGGAATGAGGTACGATCAATGATGGGATGGGGTCTCGGGGATGGGGCTCGTATACGTTTTGGAGGGACAATACCGCTGCGATCTCCGCTAGAACACTCGCCTATAGCTAATATCCCACACAGAGATTTGAACAGACCAGTTCGAGATTATATTAATACGTTCGGAAACTGGAAATGGGGAAGCATCTCGTCGATGCTAAACTCATCCACTATACTTTGAATTGCAAGTATTGCCCCACCTCGACAACCATGGAAGTCGTCAGATCATCCGGTATGGCTAGGGTCGACGACGGGTCACTATTCGGTAGCTTCCACGTATGCCGAATTGGACTCGTAACAGTAACGCAGATAGTACAAATCCAATGTGGCGGCCTATTTGGAACTGGAACGGCCTCAACGAATTCGCTCCCTTTTGTGGCTGGGGCTCACACAGTACTAACCAGAGCGGTTTCGTCGCCATCTTTCAACAACTGTAGCATGCCCGTGCTGCCCCTATGTATGGAGGAATCTTTGCTACACGTCCTTCGAGATTGCCCAAGGTGCTCGACGAGCATGGTCATCTATAGGGGCCTGCGATCATCTCATCTCGTTTCCTGTTCATGCGAGCTCACCGACTGGTTACAACTAAATCTCTCGCAAACAAAAATCTTCACCGTGGACGACGACATTCGCCACAGGCTGTTGGCTCTTGTGGTCATGGAGAAACAAATCCATCTTCCAACCGGGCGAGACTTTTCCTTTGAACGCTGCTTCTATAATCTACCATACTGCAGAGAACTTTCATCGCGCATGGCAGCTCTCTACGCCATTTCTGACGAGGCATCAACGCACTTGATATATCAGTTAAGTGGTATCAAGCCGCCCTCCAATGTCTTGAAGCTTAATACCGACGGGCTGCTCGAGGAAACCCAGGATTAGCAAGTGTCGGTTGTCTTATTCGAGACGAGAATGGAAATTGGGTGGTAGGGTTCATGCATAATATAGGCCATTGTTCCTCTATCACAGCCGCCGAATGTGGGGAGTCCTAACGGGCCTTCGATGTGGCTTGGAATACGGGTTGTCGGTCGATCATTGCGGAGGTCGATTCTCTTATTGTCCATGACATTCTCACCCACAAGTCAGAGTGTTCGATCCTTTTGAGACCAATGGTGAATATAATAGAAGACATGCTTGGGAAGATTGGTCGGTAACGCTACGGCATCCCTTTCGTGAAGGCAATACATGTGCGGATTGGTTAGCCCGACAAGCAGCTAACAAGAGCGTTTCAAAGGAAAAGTCTGCACGCTCCTAGTGGTCTTTACCCTCTTGCTGCGGGATATTATGGGGGTTACCATACCCGACACGCCACATATGTAATTTAGGGCTTCTGCCCCGCTTCTTCCCACCGAAAAAAAGTCTTTTATGCTATTAAATCTCATTTTATCTAGTTCCCTAAGTTGGTTGGAAAGGTTGAATCTATGTGAGGAAGGTCGGGTTTCAAAATGGGGTTAGTTTTTTTTTTTTTTGTTATTTTCTTTTCCAGCATGCTATTTTCGTTTAGGTTCTCTATTTTTTGTTATTTTAGCTTTTCCTTTTAGTTATTTTACTTCTTTTCGATTTACTTATTTTACTAAAATATTGTTTAGGTGATAGAAATTTATTTACGATTTACCTTTCTTTCCACCTTTTTATTTTCTTAGTCCATTGAAAGTATAATAAAGTATATATTAGTTCTTAAGAGTATATGGTCCACACCTAATCTCGGCACTAATGCAATATTTTAAATGATCGGATTTTGAAATATATCATGGTCTATCACAAAGCACCACACAAGTTTTTGGACAAAGTTCGGTCGACGGTGTCATTTTTATAGTCGACGTTTATATTTAATGGTCTCACTTTGCTTCAAAAGCGGCATCACCAACTAATAATGTTATATAAAGGCGGCCATGTTTATCTTACGTCCCCTCAGTAAAATATTTCTACATCAGCCCCTTGTTGATTTGAAGTACCGATTATTTACCATCACGCAATTAAAACCCACGTGATAAGAAAAGAGGAAAAGAGAAATGCTTTTTGTAATATCATGTGGTTAAGTTTAAACGCAACCATTTTGCCTGACCTGTCTATACCCGTAAATTTCCTACGGGATTTCGCTATAATCAACTATGAATTTTAATTGGGAAACGAGAATATAGATTTCTATAATTTCTATGTGACTTCAAACTTTATTAAAAAGCTAGCTGAAAATCATAATGTGAGAATTAGGGGTGTTCAAATTAACCGAAAAACCGGAAAAAACCGACCGAACCGTAAAGAACCGAACCGAAAAGACCGAACCGAATTGTAAAAAACCGAACCAAACCAAATTAAAATGGTTCGGATATCGGATTAAGCATACGTAAAACCGAAAAAACCGAAAATCGAACTGAAATTATCATACTACAATAAAAATGGAAAATATAAAAAATCGTTGTTTTCTCCCATAACGTAAACACAGAGTAAATATAATTTCATTTGGTATACTTTTTTCCATTTTAGGTGAATATTTTCTAACAAATCAAATACTATTTTCATGTTATTTTTTTTCGGACGTTTGAATTATTTTTGCTACATGTCACGTTCCGTAAATATTATTTGTTTTTTAATAACCATAAATTGTTTTATGTATTGCAGCTAATAATATTTTTTTGTTGATATTAAATTCCTAACCGAAAAACCGAACTGAAAAACCGAACCGAATTATAAAAAAACCGAACCAAACCAAATTAAAAACGGTTCGGATATCGGATTAACATACGTAAAACCGAAAACCGAAAAACCGAACCGAATTTGAAAAAACCGAACCGAACCGACCGATGAACACCCCTAGTGAGAATATATGTATAGTCAATTTTGACCACTAACAATATTCAGATAATGGTGGTAAGGACTATAGACAAATTGGTATTATGCCAAGGAACGAATTGGTTAATGAAAAGAGAAAAAGGATGGTTACCTACTCATCATTTGCTTGTCTTTATTTATATTACCAAGACATTGATATATATCATCATATCATTACGTAAAAAAAAATCATCAAAAGAAAACACAAGGAAAGAGACACTATGAGCTAGGATTCGAAACTTGTTCAATTAATAAGTTTTATTATATGTCCCATTTAGCATTTATTTTATCCAAGGGAATTCACCTAAATCTTTCATCATCTGCTCTCACGTTAACCAAGGTCTTAATATATATCCATACAACATCCCTTTAGGCAGACCCTTAAGAAGTACGAAAGAATAATGACTTCAATAGGAGCAGCGAGCTTTTCAGTTAGCTTGGAAACATTAGCAAATCAGATCTTACATGAGGTAAATAAAATCGTTATTTACAACAAAAGAATAAATCTATGATTATTTCTAAATTAAGTTCTATGTGAGTACGTGGTATTTAGACGTTTAAACATATCATAGGTGCTCAAAGTAGCCATAACTCTTGAAAGTCTTTGGCAAGTAAGGGTTGCAATATATATTAGGGTTCGAGGATTCTGTTTCGGTATTAGAAAAATTATGCAATGCTTAAGGGGTGATACCATATTAGTTCTATTCAGTGTTTAATTAAGTAAGTATTAATTGTTGTTGAACCTAGAAGTTCTCGCGATATCGTATTGGTGAGTTAGTGGAGTCTTCGTGATCATAATTATTGAGTTAGCAATTGGTTACTATATATATATATAATATATATATATATATATAGATTATATAGTGTATATATATCTGATAAGGTGGAGTTTTCGTGATTTTATGTTGGAGTAGATAATTTGATATATCTATGTTGAATACGTGTTAGTATTAGTATTTACACAAAAGGTTTTAGGCATTAGATTAATAGATCGAAACATGTAAAAGGTTGGCGGTGTATAGCTATCTTAGGGTTTGACTCATTTAAGTATAGAAATATTCATGACAGATTAGTACCTTAACTATTTTAGACATTCAACAATTCATATGTTGGCTAACTGAGAAAACATGGATATTTTATATAGTTTAAATCTTTGAAAGTCTTCGGGAATGGCAGTGATTGACATGTTATTGTGTAATCTAAACCGAATTATTTTAGGTTTATAATTATATCTTTGCATCTATTTTTGTATTGTACACGTGATTGTAAGAAATAAGGTTTTAGGGTTTTTGGCCTTCTTAGGTATTTATTAAAGTTTCGAGATAGAATATTTAGGAGTTTTGGGTGTTTTTCGGGCTGATTATTGTTTTCTTTTTGAGATCTAAGAAATTTAGGCAAATAATTAAGTAACTAGTGTTTGAAATAATGTCATTTACGAAAATAGCTAAGTTTCAAAACGTAGGTTTCGAAATTATAATTCGAATTATATGAGATTTCGAGTCATGTCAAAAAGTTGAAACCAAGTGATTTACCGAATTTATATTTAGAAACGTGTATGATCTTTCAAATACAATCATTCTATGTTCTTAGTTTAAAAACTCATGCATATACTGATAATTATACTTATTTGTATACAGAAGTTCTAAACTGTAGAGATTTATCAATTGCGAAACTAAGGACGACAGGTAGGTGAAACTCACCTACGCACGTAAACATTATTTGATACGTATGTGCTTATATGATTATGCGGTTTAGTGATTTAAGTGATTTTATATGTATTAAATATTCTGCATGTTATTATGCATATATGTGACTTGCATTGCCCTTTGCATACCACGTTTAGTGCGAGGGAGTCGATTACCGTGCGGAACGGTAAACGTTTGGGATGTCGATGGGAGGTGTAGGTTATTACGTTGGGTAGAGGGGAACTCGGGTGCGTGCTAAACGTTAACAGTGACCTGAGTTGGCCGCCCAAGCGTATGAGGTGTCGAGTGACGGGATGTGTTGCGACATTATAGGACATTTCGAGTATAGGGCAGTACATGGATGCGACCTGTGGAGTGATGTTAATTTAATAGTTTGATATTTTAGTGATACGGCGTGTATATTATACGGCTATGTAGATCATGTTTAATTTAATATATTTTATTTTAGAGAAATTTTTAATTAGACGGGTTTTCTGCGACTTACGTTGTCAAAATCCGCCATAATTATCATTAGAAAGTGTGGGTCGTTACGTCTATTACAAATTACAATCACGCACTTCCTTTCAACGGGTAACATATACTGTGGTTAGGAATTAAAAGGATGTACGTTACTCGACTAAAATTATCCCTGGTTTGATTTTACCAAAACACACAAAATGATATCCAACACCCCTAACCATAATAAATTTAAATGGACATGACATAAAAAATTGGAGCAACAAGTCACTATTTCTTTTTTTCTTCCTCTCATGGGGTATTATTATACAGCACCACCATATAGTTAGAGACTCTGGCTAAAATCAAGCTAAAACAGATATAAAACTTAACTATAAGTAGTTTATTCGACAATCAAGCTTTCAGTAGACTAATTTTTATGTCATATATGTGTCTCATCTCGCCTCAACGCAGATTGTGATAGTCAATGAGTTTAAATTCGAACACATACCGACCTTGTAACTATTGGTTATTCTAATCACAGTATTTATACTTGCTGCGTGTGCTTAAAATATAAAAATTATAATATGATTATATATTTTGAGTAATTTGTCGGTTAAGAAAGAAATTGATTTGTTAGGATATAATTATAATAAATGAAATTGAGGAGAAAAATAATAGTGATTACTCAAACTAAAATAAACTACAAATAAAAAGCAAGACCAGCAACTATCCAACATTATCCTGTATAAAATGGAATTAGATAAGGTCCATTCTATTCACACCACCCTATTTACTAAGTACACCCACTCTTTATTTTTTTTTTGTTGGTAGAATGATAGTTTCATTACCACAAACACACCTCAGCGCCTTACATTCCTCACATTACAACCTAGAAAAGACAGAGCAAGACTGCAATAACAAACTACAAACTAGCTTGAAAAATAGCTGTTTTCACAACTTTCCCCAGATGGCTAAAACATTGGAATCGACCATTAATCCCCTGCTTGATCAAACTGCTAACTTGATCTGCTGATTTCCCATCTCCTCTATGGCTGCGTCTGTTTCGCTCACACCAAAGATGGTGCAGAATAGCTGCGTAGCAAGCCACAATTAAGCGTTTCTGGACATTCCTTTTCCTACCTTCTGTTTGAATTGATCCTCATATGAGTGGATGGTCATGGTGAATTGATCAAGACACAGTTCTTAATCAATTGAGCAGACAGAGCCATCCACGTCGAGCAGCAATTGAGCAAGACGAGCCATCCACTCGCGCAGCTCCTCATATGAGTGAATTGATCCCCCAATATGTAAACCATTTCTTAATCATCAGGACCACTTTCTGACTATATACACCGGCAAGGACGAGATGCTCCACTGTTTCTGTTTCTTCCCCACAAAGCCAGCAACTAGTGTGAGTGACAAAGACCCCCCAGCTGATCAGCTTATCCATCGTGAGTAGCTTCTTCGCAAAATTAGCCATAGAATAAACGAATTCTTCGGTATATTAAAATCTGTTCCATACAGCTGAAGAGTATGGAAAGACTGTCCAGCTCCCCTTGAGCCACTCATAGCCACTCAGGACAGTGTAGTTCCCATCCCGTGCATGCATCCATTTACTCCCCAAATAGCTCGGTCTGAATCTCTCCTTCAATCTGTGAATTTTCCTCCAATGCCAGCTAGAATCATGATAAACGTATTTCAATGCGTTTATCATAGTATTTATTTGGGTATAATAGAACTTTAGCAATGAGTTTATGCATTTATTCGCCATATTTTACACTTGTTCTTATGTTGAAGGAACTTACCACGAGTTTCGGGCGAAACGGAGCAAAAACGAGACAAAACGATGCAAAAATGAAGAACACTGCCATGGATCACGGCCGTGACACCCCATGCAATTGGCCGTGACACCCATCAGAGGCCGAACATGAGACACTGCCCATGGTCACGGTCGTGACAGCCTTTGCACCAGGTCGTGACACCCGGCAGACGAAGAAACTGCCCATGGTCACGGCCGTGACGACCCCTTGCACCAGACCGTGACACACGGCAGAGAGGTCGACTTAAGATAGTCACGGCCGTGACACCTATTGCACCTGGCCGTGACACTCGGCAGTAAGCATAGCAAGTTTTAGTCGGCCATGGTCACGGCCGTGACGGCCCATGTCCCAGGCCGTGACCGTTACGGAAATCGCTATAAAAAGCCCAAATTCGACCCAGAAAGGGCACAACTTACCAGAGATCAATCCAAACCATCCAGAGATGAAATTAGGGCGAAAAGAACAGAGAAACACGTCTCGGAGCGCACGTGACGAATCAACGACGAATTCTACGCAAGGTTGGACGAAGAACGAAGGTCTCCCGCATAATCATCGCAGAACATCCGTATATCAAGATCATGAGTTCTTCACCTTTGTTTCTTATTTCTTTCATTATTTTCTCGTCTATTATGCATAGCTAATTCCCCTTTGTGTTTGGGATTAGATGAACGCTAGATATTTTCGTAGTTAAGACTTATAATTATCGTGACTATGTGTTTGGCTGTTTATCGTTCTATGAAATTATTTCGTTGCTTTAATAGTCTGTGTGTTAAAGTGATCGTGTGGAAAAACATTTAGGGCGACAGCTAAGAAACGTTTAGGCCGTTCATAGAAGATAGGATTCGAGTATAGGGCGAAAGCAATACTCGATCCTCGCCATTAGTAATTACTGATTTTAGATCGCCATGGGCGTTTAGGGCGACAGCAAATTCGCGAGCGGGTATGAAATTACTGCGATTTAGTCTTAGTCACTGAGGAGCGATTTTATTGTCTTAGCCGATAATACCTAGCGGGATTCGAATCCCGAGCACGTCTTTTATCATCTGAAAACTCTCTAGTTAGTCGCGTTCTTTGAATTTCTGGTTGATTTAGGAGCGTTTGTTAGGTTAAGCCGTCAAACAATTTGCGTATTTTATTTAGGTTAAATATCGAGCGATAGGTCATTACTAGTACTTGATTTATTCATTGAGTTCGATACTCGTTTACTCACTTTGCTACACTACAAACGATAGGTCCACTGCATATCGCACGTCGGTGATAGTAATTAGGTATACGTTTTATTTATCACTTGTCGCACTTTTCATTAACACACCACGTGCCGATCAAGTTTTTGGCGCCGTTGCCGGGGGCTAAATTGATATTAGGAACACGTAGTTTGGTATTTTAGCCACTTTCATTTTGACGTTTTCCTTGTTTTACTAGTTGCGTCGTTCATATTATTTGCGAGTTGTTTGTCCCGCGTCATTATTCGTCTCATATTCCTTTCTACGTATTTGTTTACGCCTTTGCTAATTTTTGTTTTTCATTCATCGAAGGCACAATTCAGCAGATTCTTAGGCACTGCCACAACGGACCGACGGGAGGGCACCACGCAGCCAACCGAACCGCTCAGAAGGTGTTGGAGAGCGGGTTCTACTGGCCCACGATCTTCAAAGATGCCCAAAGGTACGTTGACACTTGTGATCAGTGTCAGCGCGCAGGTAATCTCTCGAAACACGACGAAATGCCCCATAATTTCATCCTAGTCTGTGAGATTTTTTATGTGTGGGGTATAGATTTTATGGTCCATTTCCTAGCTCGTACAATAATAAGTACATCCCAGTCGCTGTCGATTATGTCTCTAAGTGGGCTGAAGCGCAAGCCTTACCCAACGAATGATGCTAGGGTAGTCGTTAGATTTTTGCAAGCATTGTTTTCACGTTTCGAGGCACCTAGATGCATTATCAGTGATAGAGGCACCCACTTTTGTAACACCCAGTTTGCACGCACTTTAGAACGTTACGGTGTTAGACATAGCCTATCCACCCCGTACCATCCCAAGCTAGTGGTCAAGTCGAAGTAGTGAACCGCGAGTTGAAATGCATTCTAGAGAAAACCATAGAGGGGAACCGTAAGGAGTGGGCAAATAAGTTGAATGATGCACTTTGGGCATATAGGACCGCATATAAGACCCCATAGACACTACACCGTATCGATTGGTCTATGGGAAGGCGTGCCACCTCCCCGTAGAAATAGAGCATAAGGCAATTATGGGGCGATCAAATCATTGAATCTTGATTTTGGAGACGCCAGTGGAAAGCGGCAACTCCAAATCAAGAGTTAGACAAGTGGCGACTAGCCGCTTATGATAACGCTCGCATGTATAAAGAGTGTTCAAAAGCGTACCATGATAGAAAAATTAGGCAAAGACGGGAATTTCAAGAAGGAGACCAAGTCCTTCTTTTTTAATTCTCGACTTAGGCTTTTTCCTGGCAAAATTAGATCACGTTGGTCAGGACCTTTCCCGTTACCCGTGTTTTCCCTTATGGTACTGTTGAGATTTCAGGCATGGAGCACGGTACCTTCAAGGTGAATGGCCATAGGTTGAAGCACTATCACGCAGGCAAGGAAGACGTGAGCGAAAAGGAAGTGCGCTACCTGGACTTCAAAACTTGGGCGAACGAGAGGACGTCCGGCTTAAGACGGTAAAGTAAGCGCTTTCTTGGAAGGCAACCCAGGTATTTTCATTTATGTTAAAAAAAATTGGCG
The DNA here is from genome assembly GCA_027422505.1 of Craterostigma plantagineum. NCBI lineage: Eukaryota > Viridiplantae > Streptophyta > Magnoliopsida > Lamiales > Linderniaceae > Craterostigma > Craterostigma plantagineum. The sequence continues at coordinate 15,036 of JAPQWV010004673.1, forward strand.
GTCACGGCCAACAGCTTAAGCCGTCACGGCCGTGACGCTGCCCCATATACCCACTGTCCACTGTCACGGCCAGACACTTAAGTGTCACGGCCGTGACGTTCTCCAGAGGTTACCCTCTGCCCCGTGTCACGGCCAAGCGCTTTAAGCGTCACGACCGTGACACCTACGGGAATTAAAAAATATCGACTTCGTCACGGCCTGTGACGTAAACGTCACGGCCGTGACATTGGCAGAAACTTACGCTGCCTCGCGTCACGGCCACGTGACTCACACGCCACGGCCGTGACGCCCCAGACAATTTAGGGTAAAAACCCCTCTTTTTCTCTCTTTTCTCTCTCCCTTTCTTTCTTCCTCCCTCTCTTTCTTGCGACTTCTTTCTTTTCCCTCTCACATCACCCACCACCCACAAATCATCACATCATCCACCTATCACCCACCCGACGCCGAACGCGCCGCCATCCACTCCGGCAACACCCACAAAACTACCCACAACTCTTCATTTGATTAAGAAGACAAGGTATGAATTTTTCCCCTATCTACTCCAAATTCGAAAATTTCTTCATAATTGCTCATTTGTGGATGCTATCTGCTATTCTTCGTTCATTATGTGCCATAGATGCTAGAGAATTGCTTGATTACGTTAATTTGCAGATGATTTCGAAATTTCTCCGAAGAACCTAATTCTAAATTTGGGGTTTTTCAAAATTGAGTCCAATTTCATATTCTTCATGCTTTATCATGGCTATATATATGTGAATAACACTTTGGTGCATGATGCTTAATCACGTAAATTGATGTTGAATTTCGACATGTCTACGAAGAACCCTAATTTCGATTTTGGGGTTTTTAAAAATTGGCCCTAATTTTGTGTTTGCTTTTGCTCTATAATGATGAATACATGCAAATAGCTAATTGGGTATGCTTAATTCGTTCAATTTTTGAATTGGATTGAGTAATTTCGTTGTACGTCACGTGTTCGACAAAATGCCTATTTGAATTTTTTTATATATATCTTGAATAGTACATCCCTTTGTCGCTATTTTGGTCGAGTCGAACTGCCTGCCCTTACTTGCCATTTCTTTGAGCTCACATTTCTCTTCCAGGTACTATGGGTAAAAGCCGCTCTTCGCCTCACGTGACCCCGCCTCGCGTTCGCCCGTTCGTCAAAGGCGACGTGGGCCCCCGCCGACAATGCTAGATCATGGGTCAGTTTTCGCTGACAGCTCAGACTGTACGCTACACAGGCTGAAGGGATGGAGTTCATCCTCATGGACCAGATCGACTACGATACGCTGGCGAAGCACCACATCGATCAGCAGGTCGCGCAATACCTCTCGCTCAGTGGATGGACCACTTTTGTCGGCATAGACGAACAGGCATACAGGGAACTCACCTTGGAGTTTTTTTCATTCACCTGCTCCTTCGGGATACGGCAGCCGCACACTCAATTTCGGGCATTCAACGAAGAGCACATAGTGACGGCTGACGACCTATGCCATGCACTTGGAGTAAGTACCAAGGCCACATCCGCACTGATCCTACGGGTCTACTTTCGATCAACCGGGAGGCCGACAGGGTTGCTGGGCTGACATCGCTCGAACCAGGCGAATCAGAATTCAGCCCGAAGACCTCGAAGCGTCCGCACTCAGGAGCCCAAGACTCCGCTACATCCACCTATCCTTACGACCTCGCTCACACCGAGGGGCGAATCGCATGGAGTGATCACCCTCCGTGACCTTTTCTCCACTGACGAAGCTGCAGCGAGCGAACAAGTCCATTTTGGACTAGCAGTGGCCCACGCCTTCAGTGCTCAGTCGGAAGCAAGAAGCCATGGAAAGATCGTCGTAGGAGCACTCATCACCAAGGGTCGTCCGAGGGGACTCCGCTTTTTGGCCATCGAATGCACCCGACATGGAGATAGTCGACAGGTGCAATCCCCTGTACGAGGAGATGCTCATCAAAATGAAGATACTGGTGAAGGCGCCCCACTGGACTCGCATGAACAAGGTGTACGTCTGGCACGAGATGTATCGTGGCCAGACGGACCGCGTCGACGCCCCCGCCGACCAGCTCTACCTTGATGGCCCTTACCCAGTGGAAGACAACGACACGACCGCCGGGTCCTCCCACTCCTCCGTGTTACCACCATCGCGAATCATCCGGCGGCGTCGCCCCGTACGCGTCAACAGCGGACCTTGAAGCACTGCGCCAGGACATGATGCGCATGAACGCCGAATCACTGCAGAGGGGCGAAGAGATCCAGCGATACACGAAGAGACTCGGCGACGACAAGAAGAGTACGAGCACCAGAACGAAGAAGCCCACCGCCGTTACGATGCAGAACTAGAGCGCTATAACCAGCCCTTCAAGCCATGGACACGGTGCTCAAGTATTCCAGCCCGTCGATGGCTTTCATGGCGCCCGAGGCCACCATCACCGCAGCCACCGCCGCCACCTCCTTAGGGATTTCTCCTTTTCTGTTTATGACATTTCCTTTGGTTGAGTAGTCGCGTGTGTTTCTATTTTATATTTCTATCTTTAACGCTTATAACCATGTTTATAGTTAATCTATGACTGCTCCCTTTATGTCTATTTATCTCTTTAGCTAGCGCCAGGAAACGCATAATGGATTACTATGCATAACGGATTACAACACGCCGTCACGCGCTAAGTCACGACTACCTCTCGACCACACGTCGTTTATTTCGTCAGGGGAGTCACGTTTTTTTAAACTCTTTTTCCCTTCCTTTTATCCTTTTTTTACGTTGAGGACAACGTCAGGTTAAGTGTGGGGAGGGGATCTACTTTGAGAACTTATGTAGATATTTTTAAATTTTTATGACGTGTCTGTGAACTATAATTTGTCGTTAGAAAGGCATGAATTATTGAACTCAGGCACGATTCTTTACTTATCTCGAGTTAGTCTGCATTGTTATGAATCCTTGTGAGCAATTAGGATATGCATGTCTGATTGAATCATGTTTGCCTGAATAGATATAGCACTGTTTTGAGAGTTTCGTACACATAACCCCGTTTCGTTGTGAGAGTTTGAGCCTGACGAGCTTATGCTCATTTTTCTTGGTTGTGTGACGTGCCTAGTCTATATCTCTCTAGAACTTGCCTGTCTAATGCGTGTTGAAACTGTTTTTGGTTTGTTAGTGTGGAAATGATGAGGGGCATTAGGAATTAAGTCCAGGGCCAAATTTTCCTTACCATGACTAATGCCCCCTAGTAGCCATTTTGAGCCTGAGCCTATTCGTTGCTTACCCAGTATGTTATAAAAATGCCCCTGACCCGAATAAACCTCCCGAGATTATATGAACCCCATTGATTAGAATAGAGCAGAAGTCGAACTTGAAAGTTACTGATTCAGCGTGTGATTTGATTTTTTTCTCTGCTATTCGTGAAATGACTCGTCCCCTATTTGACCGTTTTCTGAAATGACCCGATCCCTCATATTAGCCTTCCCATAAGCTTTTTGCGAGATAGAGGTTTTGGTAATAAGTATCATCCCTAGGTACACGGCATTCGCTGTGACGATGTACTCTTTGCTACCGAAGCCAAACCTTGATGTTTAGGGAATAAGGCAGTGCACTGAATTAGAGCGTAATTAAGGTGAAAGAGTAGAAAATGAAAGGGAACTAAGTCGGAGGGGTCGCAGAAAAGTCTAGGATTTCAGCGGGGGGAATATCGAGTCTTATGTTGGGGCATGTGATTATCATTTTGATCATGCTACGTTCTTTGATACTATTCGCTTACATATGCTAGCTAGCTCTAATTACGTGATCATTACATGCTTGCGTTTCGAGACTATTTGACCCATGTCCACCCGAAAAGAACCCTCAGATTTATGCTTGCCACTTTAAATAGTAGAAATGCGATTAGCTTGCAAGTTATGGTAGGGGTTGGATTAGTGCATGAATTGAGCGACTCATCATATGCTAGCCTATACAAATGAGTGATTGAGTGAACCCTTGTGAGGTATAGGTCTCGTTTGCAGCGCTAGGGAAGTTTAGGTTGACAGGTGCGGGTCATTAGTGCAAGCGTCCATGATTGCTTGCTTGATTTTGTTTTGTGCTTTCTACGCTTTGATGATAAATTGCGAACAATCGTGCCGTTATCCTGATTAGATGCTGCCTTCTCTGAACTCTAATTTACTTGAGGACAAGCAAATGCTTAAGTGTGGGGATGTTTGATAAACGTATTTCAATGCGTGTTTATCATAGTACTTTATTTGGGGTATATTAGAACTTTAGTAATGAATTTATGCATTATTATTTCGCTATATTTACACTTATGCTTATGTTGAAGGAACTTAGGACGAGTTTCCTCGGGCGAAACGAGCTAAAATGAGGCTAACGGTGCAAAAATGAAGAACACTGCCATGGGTGCCGTGGACCACCCATCAGAGGACCGAACATGAGACACTGCCCATGGTCATGGCCGTGATAAGCCTTTGCACCAGGCGTGACACTCGGCAGACGAAGACACTGCCCATGGTCACGGCCCGTGACGACCCTTGCACCAGACCGTGACACACGGCAGAGATGTCGACTTAAGATAGTCACGACCGTGACACCTATTGCACCTGACCGTGACACTGGGCAGTGAGCATAGCAAGTTGAGTCGGCCATGGTCACGGCCGTGACGGCCCATGTCCCAGGCGTGACCTTTACGGGAATCGCTATAAAAGCCCAAATTCGCTCTAGAAAGGGCACACTTACCAGAGATCAAATTCCAAACCATCCAGAGATGAAATTAGGCGAAAAGAACAGAGAAACACGTCTCGGAGCGCACGAGATGAATCAACGACGAATTCTACGCAAGGTTGGACGAAGAACGAAGATCTCCTCGCTTCATCGCAGATCATCCGTATATCAAGATCATGAGTTCTTCACCTTTGTTTCTTATTTCTTTCATTATTTTCTCGTCTATTATGCGTAGCTAATTCCCCTTTGGTGTTGGGATTAGATGAACGCTAGGATATTTCGTAGTTAAGACTTATAATTATCGTGACTATGTGTTTGCCTATTTATCGTTCTATGAAATTGTTTCGTTGCTTTAATATGTCTGTGTTAAAGTGATCGTGTGGAAAAAACGTTTAGGGCGACAGCTAAGAACGTTTAGGCCGTTCGTAGAAGATAGGATTCGAGTATAGGCGAAAGGAAATACTCGATCCTCGCCAATAGTAATTACTGAATTTTAGATACCCACGAGCGTTTAGGGCGACAGCAAATTCGCGAGCGGGTAGGAAATTACTGCGATTTAGTCTTAGTCACTTAGGAGCGATTTTATTGTCTTAGCCGATAATACCTAGCGGGATTCGAATCCCGAGCACGTCTTTATCATCTGAAAAACTCTCATATCAGTTAGTCGCGTTCTTTGAATTTCTGGTTGATTTAGGAGCGGTCTGTTAGGTTAAGTCGTCAAACAATTTGCGTATTTTATTTAGGTTAAATATCGAGTCGATAGGTCATTACTAGTACTTGATTTATTCCTTGAGTTCGATACTCGTTTACTCACTTTGCTGCACTACAAGCGATAGGTCCACTGCCTATCGCACGTCGGTGATAGTAATTAGGTATACGTTTTATTTATCACTTGTCGCACTTTTCATTAACACACCACGTGTCGATCAAATCACTAGCAGGGGTAAAGTCCCAGAAATTACTGCCTTTTAAGTAAAACATTGATCCACTTAATCCAAAGGGATTCAACAACTTTCGTAATGTCCCAAATCTGCTTCCCTACCAATGCTAAGTTCCAGGTCTCGCAGTCCCTTAGATTCAAGCGTCCTTTGCTTTTTGGACAACACACTATGCCCCATCCAACCAGTGGAATACATTTGCCGTGGGATTTTTTCCCCCATAGGAATTCTCTGCAACTTCTGTCCACCTCCTCCGTGACAGACTTTGGCAGCAGGAATATTGATCCCTAGAAACCATGCGTAGACAATAGGATTGCGTTGATCAGACATAATCTCCCTGCGTAGGAGAGATTTCTCGTGGACCAGCATTTGATTCTGGCAGTGATCCTTTCCACTAGAGATTGACAATTGGTTCTGCTCCATCTGATTGGTGATAGAGGGACTCCAAGATACCTCATAGGATAGTTGCCCAATTGATATCCCGTGCTCAGTACAATTTGCTCAGTGACATTAGGAGTAACCCCTGCAATGTATATGCTCGACTTCTTTTGGTTAGCTTCTAATCCTGAAACTGAGTGGAAATGGTCCATTGTCTCTTTAATCACTGCTATAGAGCCCTTATTACCCTTGCAGAAAATCATGAGATGATCCGCAAAGTAAAGGTTCACCACCTAATCTACTTACAGCTAGGATGGAAACTAAACCTAGGATCCTTTGAAGCAAGCAGCAGTTTCCGAGTTGGATATTCCATTGCAATCACAAACAGCAGGGAGACATGGGGTCCCCTTGCCGCAGCCCTCGAGCACTTTTTATGTCCCCTGTCAGTGCACCATTAATGGAGAGAGAGTACGATACTGTGGTGACACAATTCATGACCCAATTTATAAACTTATAGGGAAATTGAGATGTCCGAGCCAGTCCTTAAAAAAATCCCACCTAACTGTGTCATAAGCCTTCCTAATATCAACCTTCAAAAGGGCTTGAGGATGCATTTTTCCTGTTATATAACCGGATCAGATCCTTCAGAGAAGAATGTATGCACAATTGATCTGCCCTCTACAAAGGCATTCTGATTGCCATGAATGATCTTATGCAGGATGGGCTTTATTCTTCTACACAGGAATTTAGCAATACATTTATAAAGGGTATTCAACAAGCAATTGGTCTGTAATCTTGGGCAGTATGTGGATTGGCCATCTTTGGGATGAGGCAAAGAACTGTTCTATTGAGGTTCGGCCACAACTTCCCTGTCTCAAAAAAACCCAGATGGCACTGGTTACCTGATCCCCCACAATGTTCGAGGCCTTCCTGAAGAAGCCACTCCCAATCCATCTGGACCAGGAGCCACATTCTTATGAATGGACTTCATCACCTCCCACACTTCCTCTTTCCAAAGGTCTGATTAGTTCCAGTTGGTCTGCCAAGGTTAGTGTATGGCCCTCAGCTACAACTCTCTGGTCCAGTTTTTGTGTGCCACTGATCTCTCTCCCCAGCACTGCCTGAAAATAGTCAGTAAAATGTTGTTGGATAGTTGCATCGTCAGTAACTATCTGTCCATAGTCTGTATGAATGGTCAAGATCCTGTTTGCATAAGATCTCTGTCTGATTCTTGCATGAAAATATGTAGAGTTCTGGTCCCCCTTATCCAACCACCGGGCTTTGGCTTTTTGTCTAAGGAATTTATCAGATGCCAAGCTCCGAACCCATACTCCAGTCTAATTGCCTCCTCCTTGGTTAACAGGTCCTCATTCAATGGGTCAGCATGAAGAGCTACATGGGCTCCTCTAGCCTTCTTCTGACCACTTCTCTGAATTAGTCACAATGTCAGCATATCTAGATCTGTTTAAGGACTTGAGGGGACCCTGCAACTGGGCCAATTTTCTGCAAACAGACCATGTCTGAACTGGACTCTGTTCCCCATTGGTCAGCCACAATACTGAGGAAGTCTGGGCCAAACTCCACCTGTTGAAGAACTTAAAAGCTCTCCTATGCTTATTAGTTTGCATTACAGTCCGCAGCACTAAGGGGGTAAGGTCTAAGATGCCCTCTTGAAGGAACTCCACAGAGTAGTCACTAAACTTAGTCATCCAAGCCGGGTTGGCAAATGCCCAATCGATCTTGCTCCAAATTCTCTTGTCATGACTTTGTTTATTGGTCTAGGTGAAGTTGCAACCAGTTCTTCTTATTTCCTCAAGCTGGCAGTTGAACAAACACTGGTTAAGTCTGCAAAATCAGTCACAGTTATAGCAGCTCCCCCAGACGATCCTCAAAACCCCTGATGTTATTGAAATCGCCCCAAACCATCCAGGGATCAGTTAAGGACCCTCCAATATGTTCCAGAATTTCCCACAGCTTGCCCCTAGTACCAGCCTCATTATTTCCATAGACACATGTAAGATATGTGACAGTTGAGCAGTTCTGAAGGACTTTGAAGTGACTGTGTTGGTCAGACAGAGAGATCAGTTCCAGCTCAGTTCCTCCTCTCCAGGCCACCAAAATCCTACCATTTGGGTGAGCACACAGATTATGACATGCCTCCCAACCGTCAAACATTTTATTTAGAATGTCTCTCATACCAGCCTGTTTTATTTCAGTTTCCAGTAGACACATGATATTTATTCTATACTTATTACAGAAGAGAGTCACCTCCCTCTGTTTAACAGGGCCATTAAGACCCCTTATATTCCATGTGGCACAGCTATCCATGACAATAGTCATGGACCCTTTGCTTGGAATGGTGGTTGCTGTTCTGTGTTGCACCAATTCAGCCCAGGATTTACTGCCCTTGCTGTCTTGTGAATTACCAGTCTCTTATCCATCCTAGGGGTACTGTCACTACCCTGAGGAGTACTTTTCTCAGCCCTCTCAGAATGCACTGGATCAGTGACCCTGGGATTTTCCTGTGGTAGAGGCTGCCAGTCTTTCTTTTCCTCTTTCCTGCAATTTGATGTTTCGTGACCATACCCCTGGCATTTCTGGCAGAGGACGGGCTTCCATTTATAGGAAACCTTTTGCTCCAACAATTGCCCTTTCTCACTCAGAAACTGTATGGAGTCTTTGAGAGGCTTGTTGAGGTTGACTTCCACTAACACCCGTGCATAGTGGAACCTCTCCTTCTTTCGCGTAACATCATCTGTCATGATAGGATTGCCAATCAAACTTGCTGTCTACTCAGCGTTTTAATTCCCCAATACTTCAGCTCCAATTGAGGCAACTGAACCCAAATAGGAACGCTCTCAACACCAATTTTGCTCAGTTTGCGTATCCTCTGTCCAAGGAGCAAGTACAACCGTCTTCTTATCAAAAATGGAGAATCTCAGTTTGGAGGATCATATCCCGAGAGGCCACACTGTCAAATCGAGCCAGAAATAGGCCTTGGCGCACTTTCCAGACGTTTACCAAGCCTATTTTCCCCCATTTTCTCTTAAGAAAACCAGCAGTTACCCCGTAGGGTGGATTAGCACCAGCACATAGCACATGAAAGCAGATTTCCAATTATCAACCTCAGTTTGTATCTCATCTAGTTCCACAGACCCCTCTCCTGGCCTGATTCCGTGTTCGGAGCAACAAAATAAAGACGGTTATCCTGGTTTTTCAACAAATTGGCATTGAATTTGATCCACAGATTGCAATCAGCTGATTGCGCAGGGGTTCGATCAATTGAGCCATCCATCTAGGCATTCCTTGTCCAATACACAGTCCTCGGCCTGTTTAATTCAGAGAATTGAGTATTTTCCAATGGAACAGTACTATGCGATTCTAGGTTCCCAAGCTTCTGATGATCAATACTTCGATTGGAGAGTTCGTGCGATTGCCCAGAGGTTGGCGCGGCGTCATCACCGCCGTGATCGACGCAGCTTGCCGTGTCACCTGCTTTCTCTTTTTCGCCATGGCAGAAGAGAGAAAAAAGGCGCTAAAATGTCTAAAGTAATTTCACCCACTCTTTATTACCAAAGTTAACCCTAGTATGTTTTCAAGTTAAATTAATTATTTATTATATTATTCTCTCTCATATTTATTGCCTACAAGTGTTACAGAAATTTTTTGAACGTAACTATTTTTTTCAACCAACAATATTACTAACTTCTCAAAGTTATATAGTTTTAATTCACAAATATATAAATATTGTTTTTTTACATTTGTCATACGAGTTATATTTATACTATCTACAACATAGAATATTGTCTTATTTATGTATAATGTGTAATTAACTAAATTAACTAGTAACTCTTTTCATTTGTATAAGTTAAAAGAAATATTGTTATATGAATATCTTAACTAAGGCTACGTTTGCTCTGCAAGACAAAACTAGGAAATGGGTTGAAAACTAATTACTAACCCATTTTAGCATGTCTGGTTATCAAGATAAAGCCCGTCAAAATTAAAAAAGCCCGTACATACGAAAGGGGCCTTTATATAATCTATCTCATATGGACCTTATGATTAAGTTATCTTGGATTTTCCATTATTTTTTTTTCTTGGGCTTGGGACTTTTCTACTAAATGGGTTACGAACCAAAAATAGCCTAAGTTAATTATAAGTATTTATAAATTTAAGTAATACTTTCTTACATAAAGTGTAAAGTTTAGATTAATTTTAAAATAAAATATTATTAAATGCAATGTGTTAATAAAAAAAAAAGTAACTAGCAAAATTATTATTGTGAAGAATTATTGCACTTATATCTAAGTATTTAATGTATTAAATACCATGTTACACTATTTATGTTAAGTATTTAACGTAATAGGGTGTAAATTTTATTCAATGGGGGTGTGAATAATATCACCGATAGATATGGTTTGTTGGTTTAAGTACGAACTATTTACTATCACACAATTGAAAGTTAAACCCTCGTGACAATATAAAATGAAAAAGTGCTTATAAAAATCATATGGTTAGTTTAAACAAGACCTAATTGCGGGACCGCCCGATTACAATAACGCACTTTATTTCTTTCATTGAGCAAATAAATTGTGGTTGTTAGAAATTTAAAAACGATTCCCTTTAAATCACTGTCCTCATGAACGAAACGTGGCCATAAATCAAACCTTTGATTTTCGTTTCCAGCCAAGGAAGCAAATATATAATAGCCTTCGATTCTTTCATACAATTCTTGTGTATCATACGAAAAGTCCGATAGTCAACTTCGTGAGTGAGTGAACGTTTCTCTTTATAAAGAAAAAAATATATATCTTCATATCTTTTCTCTCTGCTACAGCATAAAGAGATCGGCCGAGCCCTCGTTTTTATTACACGTAAAATGGAGAAATCATCTGCAGAACAAAAAACACTTATTATCACACTTGGGAAGGAAAAGTACCATCTGATATCGCCAAGAAGGTAAGAATTATTGGTTGATAAATTTATTATTTTTAGCAGCCCATGATCATAAGGATTGCTGAAATAATTAATTAATGGGTTCTTTAGGTTATTTCTGAGATGATTTCGAGCTATTTATTGGTCTTCGTCGCCTGCGGCGTCTCCGCCCTAGTAGGAGCGCCGACGAGGACTTAAAGATCTCCAATTTAGAGCCTCGCGGCGAGTGGGCTAATTGTGACCGTCATGATTTACTCCGTCGGCCATATCTCTCCGGCGCACATATGAACCCGGCGTGACTCTCGCCTTCGCGGCGGTGAGGCACTTTCCATGGAAACAGGTCAGTTCAATTCTGTTCTGTCGATTGATTGACTGATTGATTATAAATTATTGAAATCAATATTTTATTTAGTGTCGTATGAGTCATCGTACACTTTGATTAATGAAAGACGTTAACTAATGAGAATGTTTTGGTTATTGTTTTTCGATCAACCGCACACGCGTCACATTGTAATTTCTAGTGAATGAAATGTCCACTACAAGTTAAAAAATCCAATTACAGATTCAGAGATAATCTACAATACACAAGTTACAATCAGTGGTGGATTAGTGTTAGCGGGGCCATATTCAAATTAATTATCCTATTATGTTATTATTTACGTTGAAATTTAGCTTATTATTTTGGTGGGTTCACTATGTTATATTATAGATTATTTTAATGAATTATATTATATAACTATTTTTTTTAGTATGGCCCCACTGGCCCACTGCTGGCTCCGCCGGTGGTTACAATTAGGGGAGTATGCATATATAATACATTCTACGTCATCGCATACACGTATTTGCAAAGATACTCTTAATCATGCATTTCCTACGTGGGGGAAGATGATTGAAAACCCAAATTTATTGACATATTGATTTGTATACATCAAAACTCCGACCTAAAAGCGAAATTAAACATATGTGTTCTGAAGTATCTCCACTCAATCAGCTATGTACTATCTCTTCTTGCACAAACTCCGAAAATGTGACTAATCTTCACGGATCACGTGAATATGTCCTAAATTCACATAATACGATAGTCATATTGTTTGAACTCATGTGGACAGTTATATGAGTTTTCTACTTTGATAATAAATTGACAGGTCCCGTTTTACGCCGTTGCCCAACTGAGCGGATCCATTTGCGCTTCTCTCTGACGCTCAACGTTCTACTGCATCCAATAGACCAATCGGCATAACAAAGCCTTCGGGGACCGAACTTCAAGCCTTCATCATGGAATTCGTCGCCACCTTCGCCATGATGTCGTCACCTCCGCCGTAGCCACCGATACCAAAGCAGTAAAGATCTAATCTTTCCCTCATTCAAACCGACAACTCCAAATCAAACGCGTGTTTTATTTCTACGATCATCGAAATTTCTCGCTTGGAATTGAACAGGTCGGAGAACTCGCGGGAATAGCCGTTGGCTCATCAGTATTCATCGCTTCATCTTGGCAGGGGTGCGCAGTTTCGCCTTTAATTCTTTTTCGTCCTTAATCGAACGATAAAGTTCGCCTAAATTCATTGGAAATCTATGGGTCCTTCCTAAAACCAACTGCTAGGACGAGATAGACTTTTAATATATGAAGTGGTT
>JAPQWV010004674.1:0-27629 GCA_027422505.1 Craterostigma plantagineum
GATACTACTTATTTTTCTTAGTGGATTTTTTTCTTTGTACCTGCATGAATCAATTCTTTTCTGAGGTTCCCAACTTTGATTGGGTCCTAAAAAGTTAGTAGCAAAGCAACTACTGTTAACATGTGATATATCATGTGTCGGAGACTGTGATCTCTTAAACACAGGTTGGCCAGTGTTAGAGACTTGATTATCAGGGAACTTCTTTAGCCTCCAGACATATCTAGACTTATCAGCTCTCTTCAAAAAGCAATTGTTAGAGTAATGACCGTGACGGCCGCATGAAAAACATTTAGGCTTTCTAACAGTTTGTTGTGCAGCATGTTCATGTGTCATGGAATATCCTATTCCCGATTTCCCAATATTTCTAGGAATACTAAGTAACATATCAAGATTTTGTTTTCCTTCAAGAAGTCTATCAACAGTACGTGTTTTTCTTCTTTGGAATTCTTAAGAACAGAGATGTCTCAAGATATATCACTATTTTGCTTTCTAAACTCTTCACAATTACACAAGGCTTTTTCTTCCTTAAGGGTTTCTAGCTCGGCTCTTAAATGTGCAATATCTAGATCTGCTTGGTGCTTCTCTCTTGCTATATCATCTCGTTGTCTAACCAATCTCTTTACTTGACAGTTGAACGACTTAATCTTCCTTTTTGCGCTTTGAATCATTTCAAACAACTCTTCATTTTCATCTACTTCAACGACTAAGGAAGCGTTATCAAGCGATTCATCTTTCCTGGCATGTAATTCATTTAGAATACGTATTTTCTTAATAGTGGACGAGGAAGATACCTGCTCATCATCATCGACCATGTCGGCGAGAACTTCCTCCTCTTCACTTCCTACCTCTTCCCAGCTTGTGACCAAGGCTTTCTGCTTCTTTATTTTTTGTCACCATTCTCCATCGGGTAGTTTGAGGCGAAGTGGCCTGGCTTGTTACACTTGAAGCATTTTTTAGCATTGTTTCCGGATGAGGATATTCCCTTGCTTTTGGTTGGAACTTGGAGTTTCCTTTGAATTTTCTTCTTGACCGAAATTTTTCAGATCTCCTTGTGAGCATGGCGATCTGCTCCAGTATCTCTTCCTCATTTTCTTCATCGCCACCAGAGTCATTTTCTTGTTTAGTGTTGAAGGCAATATTTGGTTGACTTCGGACTTGTGGTTTCTCTTTTATGGAGATTTGAGTCATCTCGTACGTGGTTAGAGATCCAATCAATTCTGAGACGGATAGTTCTTCCAAGTCCTTTGCTTCGTAGATGGCAGTTACTTTGGGATTCCTTTCTCTTGGAAGAGATCTCAAGATTTTTTACACTTCCTCACCATCTGGTATTTTCTTGCTCAAAGAGAACATTTGAATGATGATGTTCATGAGTCTTGCATACATGTGGCTTATTGTCTCGTTGTCCTATATTTTGAACAGCTCGTATTGGTGAGTCAGGAGTGTTATTCTTTCTTGTACAACTCCAGTGTTTCCTGTGTGACTCGAAGCATGTCCCACATATCTTTGGCGGATTCGCATGAGCTCACACGATTGTATTCTTCTCTTGTAAGCGCACAAGCAATCATGTTCTTTGCTTTGGCAGTCAGTGAGATCCCTCGCTTGCCTGTTGCATCGTAATCAGAACCTTTCTTTGGAGTTCCATCAGCCTTTTTGGGATTATATGGTCCAGTAGTGATGACATCCCATAAATCATAGTCAGCAGCAAGCAGGAATTCCTTCATACGGTTCTTCCATATGGCGTAGTTGTTTCTATCGAATAGTGGTCTGGAATGAGATTGTCCTCTGCAAAAACATCAAAACACGAAGAACCCATTAGATCTTTAACTCAGGCTTGTTAGGCTCGTCGATTGAGTAACCTGGCCCTGATACCAAATGAAGATAAAAATGTGCCTAAGAGGGGGTGAAATTAGGCTTATAACAATTTATGCTTCTTCTTTTGACAAATCCTACGATGTAGTGACTTAGAGATGCCTACCTGATATATCCTAGTAACGTCATATGTGTATTGGTTATCTCTCACTGCAAAAAGGAAATAACTGCAACTTAAATACGAGATAGGATTTTTATAGAGGTTATATCCCCAACTGGGGTTTACACCTCTCCTTGAGGTTTGCTCCTCAAGAGTTTAATCAATCACTATAATGCAGTGTAGCTGGAAACAAAAACTGATTGATCAGCCCAATACACAACCGAAACAAGTCGAACACTAGGCACACTAGGTTACCACTTGCCGAGTCTCGTTTCTAGGAATCTCCAACTCCTGTCAGAACACAGCTCGCTACCGAAGGGCCCCCAGAACTCGTCCTTCCCTTCACGTGTGCGTAAGCATCGACCTTGCCTCCTTTGTATTACTCACATCCAAAGACAACACGTCCGAAGACAGAATAATATATGGTGAGAGGTTGGAATATCGCTATACAGTCAGTACTTCGCAAGTGATCGCTCAGGTAGATAGAAAGCTATCGCAAGTGGACGCTCAGATATCTCAATGGTAAGTTTCTGCTCAAACTCCGTAATGGTACTTTCGCAAATTCTAAGTGACTTGAAAATATGAAGTGTTGCTCATATATAAATCTTTTTCATTCAACACTCGCATGGAAACTCAAATCAGAGATTAATCACAAAATCAAGCGCATTATCCATGCAATTTTCGAATAGTCAACATGCCATGTAAATCATGCTTATCATAAATGATCACAACGGTCATAAGCTCCAAACAACATGATTATATTTCCTTTATAAGCTCAATTTCGAAGTCAAGGCATATTCAAGCATTTTGAATAATATTTTCCATAAGAGCATTTTCCATATGTGATGTCCAGCTATCAGTTTGTAGAATAAATCAATCCGAATTTATTTTCCATGTATACCACATAAGATGTCGTTAGATTAAATATATTTTCTATACTTAGCACATAGATCAGATCAGATCACATATTTTTCGAATTAAAACATAATGGCATAACTTTCCATATATCAGAGATCACATCCGTTTCAGGACAAACCATATATATTATCATCTTATCCACAAAGTCAATCAATCAATTCTTTCCAAAATATAATATCTTATTTGTATAACGAAAGATATCAATTAGATATTGCACAATTAAATCACTGGGATGCATGCAAAAGAT
The DNA here is from genome assembly GCA_027422505.1 of Craterostigma plantagineum. NCBI lineage: Eukaryota > Viridiplantae > Streptophyta > Magnoliopsida > Lamiales > Linderniaceae > Craterostigma > Craterostigma plantagineum. Next base: position 3,135 of record JAPQWV010004674.1, read on the forward strand.
TTTCTATGCGATTTTCGTCCAGGATTAAATAGTTCTCAATGGATCACATTCCATATTAAGATAGTATATTTTCTTATATAACCCGGTACGATATCTCGCACTATATTTCCATAATAGCACAGTTCGATATATCCTAGGAGGTGGAAAATGCACACGAGGAATGCTCAACGCACAAAAAGCTAGTCCAAAAGAACCTGCCCTCCCAATTAGCAAAATCGCTCAGAAATCATAAGAAGAGGGGCATGGATCTTGCTGTGAACTTCTCATTTGATAATCTCGTACACTTGTCAGAACGGCTGGAAAAAGGAGCACCACGAAGTGAACTTCTCCAACGATAATCCGGTCTTATATTGAGATGACGAGAAGAGGAGCGCGGCCTTGGGGTTTAATTCCACAACTATGAGCTTCTCCAAATTGATAATCTTTGAAACCTTAGAATTAAAAGAAGAGGAGCACGGTATCGGCCCGAGAACCAACAAGAAGAACTGCAATACCCGAGTCTCGTAAGTAAGCCAGCAATAAATTTGAACACATATTGTGTGTCTACGTGATTTGTTATAGCAGATTTATTTAATTATGTGCCAATAGAATAACTGACTTGGTAGAAAATCTGAGTTGGAACTTAGAAATAATTTTGTACAAGGTATATAATTTTCGGTAGGAAGTAGTTGCGAAGGGATTAAGCCGAACTTTATTATAGAATAGATGATGAAAATAAGAATTTTTAAAATTTATACTTTTGAATACTCGAAATTCATGCATAGTATTGAAGAGCATCTCCAACGGTCCCTCAAATATGGAGTTGGACACCATAGATGAGGGTGGAGGAGCTCCAACGACCCCTCAAACCCTACTTCAAAATTGGGGATTTGAACAGTGTCCCGCGATCTGTAGCGGGGCACCGTTCACCCTCTATCCCTATAATATTTTTTTAATTTCCTTTATTTGATTTTGTGTTGATTATTTGCGTAACTGGTGGTGATGGAATGAAGAAGACGATGTAGAAGAGAGAGATGATGGTGACGTGGAGGTGAAATTAATAAATAAATAATTTATTTTAAAAGTGAGAGAGGACGTGTTGCACAGTGAGAAGAGGAGAAATTAATATCTACAATTTATTTTCTTGATTGTGTTTTGAAAAATTATACTTACGAATTATTTCAGATCTTTTAATTATATTAAAATAGTATTTCAGTAAATTATTTTAAAATCCAAATTATGACGAAAATGCATACTATAAATTAAAATAATAGATTATAGTGTGATTAATTCGTATAGAGGAAAATATAGAAGAGATTGTTGGAGTTCACTGGTACTGTTCAAACTCTATAGTTGGAGGAAATGTACTGTTGCAGCTTTATAGATAGAGGAACTGTTGGAGATGCTCTAACTTAGCTATGGAGGAATAGATATTATAATAATAATATAATACATATTACATGAGTTAAGACAAGGATCAAGGAAATGTCGATGTCATTTATACATTTGCACACGTTAAGTGAAACTTAGGATAAGAAGGAAAATTCTTCAAGTATTGGTTTAGTTAAACACTATCGAAGAACTTTTTTTTTGAAATCAAATATGATTATATTCATCTCAAACGAATATCCGAAGATAACAAATCGGCCAATGCTTGGGATGGTGGGGAACGCCCCTCGCCATCGACTCCAAGGGTTTTGGCAAGATAGCGAGCAGCAACATTACAATGACGTCTAACAAATTGAAACGATATTCAATCAAAATCTTGAGCGAATTCCAAGCAATCCTTAAGAATGCACCCCGTCAATGAAGAGTCAGTGGTATGTTGCTTGAGCTTTGAAATAATTGCAGCACAGTCCCCCTCAATCTCTATCGTGCGCCACCTATTCATACGTGCTACTAATAATGCCCATCTCGCTCCCATACCCTCAATAACCTCAGGATCAAAAATTCCCGAAAAGAACTTCGTCCACCAGCCAAGGCAAACGCCATCACTATTCCGTGCAATCACCCCGAACGAGCCACCATTTCGCGATTTATGTATCGCTCCATCAAAATTAAGCTATATGATGCCTCGATCGGGACAACGCCACGAAGTTGGTTCATATCCATCTTGGTCCTGCGGTTCCTCAGGGTCTAGGCGAGGAGTCATGATCCCTTCATGCGCCATCGAGGACACACTCCTAGGTTGGACAAAGTGATTTTCCATCACCCACTGGTTCCAAGCATGCCAAATGGCCCAACACGTCGAGAGAAAAAGATTCGGGGGGACTCAACTGTGCATGGAGGCTCCACACCCAATCTATCGCTGAGATCTTCCACTTGCGAAGCAAGCTAGAATGGAAGCCCGTACTTTTCCAGACCTCCCTCGCAGCTGGGCACTCCGTAAAGATATGGCGATCATCCTCCGGGGGGGCTCCACACTTCCGACACCATAGCTGGTGGAGGCATCTCCGATCAACGAGGTTCGCAGCCGTCAGAAGCGCTTTTACACACATCCGCCAAGCGAACACTTTAACTTTTGGAAGTACCTTCGTATTCCAGAGAAACCCCAAAGAGTGTTCGATTGCGCTCGAGCTGGCCCGATCTCGCTGAGTAATATCTCGAGCCACATAGTATGCCGATTTAACTGTGAAGGAGCTTTGTCTTGTGTAGTGCCAAATCAGCTTGTCCGATTGATTCGTCATACTCAAGGGGCATCCCAAGATCACGTCGACGTCTACAGGTAGGATGATGGACCTAATGAGAGAGGCAGCCCAAACCCCTGTCCGTGGGGATCGAAGATCAGCAACGGTCAAGTGTTGGAACTGCACATGGACCGGACTTACGACTTTAAACGACCAAGGCCGTGGCAACCAGGGATCACTCCACACGTTGATCTCTCTTCCACTACCAACCTGCCATCGGATCCCCGCACGTATGATGTATCTCGCCGAATGTATAGCTCGCCAGGTTGCCGATGGTTTGATCCAAGACCCGCTTCCATGATGGTTCCGTTAGGGAAGTACCGCGCTTTTAGGACCCGACCAAGAAGACTATCCGGCTTGGATAAAAGTCTCCATGCCTGTTTAGCAAGAAGGGCTGTGTTAAATAATTTTATATCACGAAAGCCCATACCTCCCTCAGATTTTGGCTTGCACATCTTTTCCCAAGACACCCAATGGAGCTTGTGCTTATTAGGAGCTCCACCAAAACCATGAGATCATGCATTGAATATCCCGAGTTAACGATGCCGACAGCTGAAACACGCTCATCGCATACGTTGGAATTGCTTGTAGAACCGCCTTGATGAGGACCTCTCTTCCCGCTTGTGAAAGCATCTTAACGGACCAGCCTTGCACTCGTTTCCATATCCGGTCACGTATATGGTTGAAAACCTCCTTCTTGCTTCTCCCCAAAACTGATGGCAGCCCAAGGTATAGGTCATGACGAGTGTCCTTGTTTATACTCAGGTGTGCACAGCAGAGGGTCCTAGTAGGCTCATCGACGTTCGGGGAGAACGCCGCTGAAGACTTCAAAAAATTCACTGTTTGGCCCGATGCTCGTTCATAAGTTTCCAAGATGTCGCGTATCACCTGCATACTTTCCTTAGTCGCTCGCGTAAATATAAGCGTGTCGTCGGTGAATAGAAGGTGTGATATTGAAGGTGCCACTCGACAAACCGCTATCCCTTGTAGCCCCCGATTTGATTCAGCCTCCTTTAGCAAACTGGTAAATGCCTTCGCACAAAAAAGAAATAAATAGGGAGATAACGGATCACCTTGGCGCAGGCCCCTTTCGGGATCGGCCAAAGCTACGACCGTTAACCACGAAAGAATAATCGACTGAGGAAACACAAAGCATTATGAGGTTAATAAAAGAACCATGAAAGCCCAACTTACACAATACCCTTTTCAGAAAAGACCATTCCACCCTGTCGTATGCTTTACTCTTATCCAGCTTAAGGGAACAAAATCCCTCTCGCCCTGTCTTTCTCTGTCTCATCGCATGGTTAGTTTCAAAAGCAAGAAGAATGTTATCTGTAATTAATCGATGAGGTATGAAAGCGGATTGAGTGGGGGAAATGATTTGGTCCATAAACTGTTTTAGTCTGTTTGTAATGCATTTGGATGTGATACGATAAATGACATTACACAAGCTAATAGGGCGAAAATGGGTAAGATTTTCGGGGTTTTCACATTTGGGGATGAGCACTATGTGGGTTGCATGAAATTTCGGTGAAGAGATGCCCTTATTCAGAAAGTCGAGAATTAAAATAGATATTTCCTCACCAACAATGTCCCAATAGTTTTGAAAGAAAATTGGTGCGAAACCATCGGGACCGGGGGATTTATACGGAAACATACCAGATAGGGCTGCTTGGATGTCTGCTGTAGTATATGGCTGGAGAAGCTCCTCATTCATGTCCTCCGTTACGCGTGGCTCAATCGCTTGAATAGCTAAATCGATATCCGACGTCGAGGGAACTTGAGAATGAAAAAGAGTACGGAAGTATCCAGCGACCACATTTTCAATATCTTGCTCTTGCACCACTCCCCATTTTCATTTCGAATTCTCCGGATTTGATTTGTTCGTTGTCTTGTCGAAGCAGCTCGATGAAAGTACCCCGTATTTTGATCACCATTTCTTAACCACTCGCGCTCCGCTGACGCCAATGGATTTCTTCCTGCTTAAGTACCCTAGCTCAGTGCGCAACTTTGATTCTTCCACCCTTGACTCATCTGTGATTGGAAGTTGAGCAGCACGAAGGATCTCCTTTGCAATGTTGTCCTTTCGACCTCGCGATTGTTCAAAATGCATACTGCTCCACTCTGCCAGTCTTGAGCGGCTGAGCTCTAGAAGTTCCCAAGCTCGACTCGTTTTCGTCATCTGTGTCGTCGATTTCCAGCAATCTCGAACAATCTGCTTGCACTCTTCAAGTAGCCACTTTACCTCAAATATGAACATGCGTAACTTTGATGGAGGTCGGGAAATACAGGGGTTTACCTCCACGACCAAGGCACTGTGATCAGACGAAAAGGAAGAAATATGTCGGACAGCAGAGTTTGGAAAAGTGTTAATCCAGTCCGCCGAGGCACAAGCCCGATCGAGACGTTCATAGATAGTGTTAGGAGCTAGATTTCGATCCGACCAAGTGAAACGCTGACCCACGTACCCCAAATCGGAGTGACCACACTGTAGTAAGCAATCGCAAAAATCTGAAAACTGTCGTGTTGGACGAGGTCGCCCCCAATTTTTTCCCCCGGGTCTAGAATTTCATTGAAGTCACCGAAACATAGCCAATTTTGATTTCCTTGATCGCTTAGCCTTGAAAGAAGCTTCCAACTATTCATGGCCGTACATGGGTCTCCATGGAACCCCGTTAGCCGCCACCAGGCACTTGAACCTCTACTCTTAATTGAAGCATCAATGTGATAGGTCCAGTATAACCGGAGAGACACACCTAAATCCTGTTCCCACAGCATTATTAAACCCCCCTTCCTCTCTTCTACCTCCACACATAGGCTATGCATATTCAACTTGCATTTCACGAATTCGAACCTCCCCTTACCGCATTTTGTTTCAATAAGGAAAATCACGTCCTGGCGATAATAACGGACGAGCTTTTCCAGCTCATGAACTATAGCGGCTCCTCCCAAGCCCCTACAGTTCCAGCTTAAGAGATTCATTTCTCCCAGCGGGGCTGTCCCGCAGCCTCCGCCGATGTATTCGATGTGTCCATATGATCCACGGGGGAAAGCATGAGCCTTTTTGCATCTTTACTAACCTCAACGGGGTCGCTTTTCCTCTTTCTGGAAGGTGGGTCCTTCAAACAGTCAGTTGGGGAAGAATTTCTCGAGCGAGCAAGACCTTCAGACGTTTCTGATTGATTCCTGCACGTCCACTGTCTACCGGTTCCTTCTTAATGGAAGCGAGTGGTACCAGAGTTCGCATAGGAGGCTTATTGGTATCAGGTGATATATCAAGGTGCATGGGGGATCCAGATTTGTAGCGCTGGATGAATGTCTGAACTAGGCTGGATGGTTTATAGTCGGGTACGAGGTGGGTAAGCTTCGGTGCATGGGTGTTTATTATTTGTGACGTGGGGCGGGAGTCGATATGAATGGGGTTACAAGATGTTCCAGAAGATGGGGTTGGAGGGTTCTTCGGGTGCTGTGAGACGGAGTGGGTAGGGTCTGGGGGAATGGGAGTACTTGAGTTAGTATTAGGGAGAGCATCTTGGAGACAGTTGTGGTTGGGGTCTGGGCGAGTAGGTAACCTTAAGTTGGAGATATTATGGTCAGAAACTGAAGAGTGAGGTGGAGTAGGGTTAGGATTAGAGAGAGGGGTTACTAAGGGTAATTTCCGGGTATAGTCGTTCGGCAATATGGACATATTTTCTGGGAGGGTGACCTGAAGGAAAGCGGAATCAGTTTCTTGGGTGTCACGGGATTGTGTCTGATTACGGTTGGTGGATATGGAAGAGGAGTCAAAGAGTGTTGGGTCAGTTAGGGTTTCCTTAGTTAACTTGGTAGGAGGGAGGGTTGGGTGAGAGATGCTGGTTTTCGTGGAATTAATTCCCATATTCAAGGAGGGATTTATGCTGTATTTATTGACTTGATTTGGATGAGGCGTATTATTGGGGTTAATTGGGGGAGGATAATGATAAACGGGTAGCTGATTTGGAGGGTTTTGATTATGAGGGTCTGAATAAGGAAAGGAGACTTTTGGGGCTACAATGGCGTCGTGATTTATGGGATTTGTTTCCATCAGTTGCTCTCCATTACCCCCGCCAGAGTCTGGTCGAGAACGTGGTTGAGGCGATGGTTCCCGGCGAGTAATATCAGACAAACTGGAACCTTTAATCCTGTCCATCGAGGCAACATACCGCGAAGCTCTTAACGAGGGTTCCTATGGGTGATTATCACCAGGGTCTATAAACCCATCAGTGAACTGTATTTCACATGTAGAGGAGGTATGATCTAGAAGCCCACATAGGTAAGAGAAGTTCGGGAGGCGCTCATACGTAAACTTGATAAGGAATTCACCCCGACCTTCCACCATTAGCTTCATCACACTTCGCAGTGGCTTTGTTATGTTGATACGGCATCTGATCCGGACATAAGGCAAGCCCTGAAAAGCTTTGCTGTTATCGTACTCTATGAATTCGCCCAAATTACCCCCCACATGTGCTACGATCGTATCCGTATGAGCCCAGAAAGGTAGATTATGCACTCTGACGAAGGATTGGCATGTATCCATATCCACCTTACTTGGATCAGTATTCCCATCCAAAGCATTAAGCACCACGAGTTGCTTCTCGAAAGCCCATGGAGAGGAATTTAAAACCCGGAGACGATTCACCTTGTGGTTACAAAGAATGAGAAAACGGAGATCATCAATTTTGTGCATTTCTAGCCCTTTAACAGTATTGAACGCCGTTGTGAGTGTTTTCTTCATCGCCTCAAAGTTATACGTCTTCCTAGAGAGGATACGTCCGACTACTACAAAGGTTTCACAATTCCGACGTGTCAGATTGCCGTCATCCGAGATCTGAACACCCCTCAATTCCTCCTCCGTTAGACATATCCGTCAAGTCCATCGTTGATATAGCTATTCAAGGATCGGCTTCGGCAGAAACGATGGATTCTGAAATATGGCGTCCCCAAAGTCAACAAACACAAGCAAAAAGAAAAAGGATGACAGAGTGAAGAGTTCTAAGATAGTGACAGAAATAAGAAACGATGTTGGATGTGTTATTAAGCGATAGGGAATGAAGGGCACCCGATCAGAGAGGGAAGGAGATATCGACAGAGCGAGATTACTGGCGAGATTGCTATCGACATGGCTTCTGACCTATTCCAGATTGCAGTATGAGTATGGTGGGTGTAGTATGACATAATTTGAAAAACCCTCACTGGGAGGGAGAAGACACTCAAGTAGAGAGGAACTAGACACTCAAGTAGAGAAGAACTTGAGTAAGAAAGGAAGAAAAGCTGGAACAACAGTAATCGAATTAAGCTTGGTATATTTTCTTACCGTGACTTTATGTTCTTTATCTATATATTAGCATATTATAGAGATGGTTATGCTCGACTACATATGATTAGGTTGTTGTATAAGCTAGTTCTCGAGGGTTTTGAAAATGCTTAAAGTTTTTATGAGATGCAAATTGTTCTTGAAGAAAACTTGATTCTGATCGAACGTTTTGAAGTTTTAAATGTAAAAAGTGTTTTTTTAGTGTTGTTAGTTTTGAGGGGGCGTGAAATATGAACTTCACGAACCCTAATTCGCGAAGCATTAGGGAAGTAAATTACACGAAGGAATTCATGAGGAGGACTTCACGAATCAATAGGGGTTTAATTTCGCGAATTGTGAGGAGAACAAAACTACTTCGCGAAACGAGTGTTACATAATAATGTCACGAATTAGGTGAACTAGGCGAAGGGTATATTGCACAACGAACTTCACTAATAAGTACCTGACTTCGCAAATTGAGAGGGGAGAGTTAGGATTGCGAAGTGGGTGTGTGAGTTAGGTATTTCGCGAATCAAGAGGGAATGAGTTACGACCCTACTTCAAGGGTCATGAGGGTACCACTTCGCGAACTGAGTTTATGAGATATTGATTTCGCAATTTTCCGAGTGGTCATGAGAGGTTCACAGACCCTATGAAATTTGCGAGTTGGGTGAATACGTGAAGTATAAAGTGTGAGGTTGATTTCGCGAATTTAATGATAAATATAGACTTCGCGAATTAGGAAGTTCACGAATTTAGAGTAAGGGAGGAAGGTAGAGATAGTTCGCGAACCCTAAGAAGTTCACGTGTTATGAGGGTCACGAGGTAGTTTCACGAGTTGATCTAATTTAGCGAATTCTTTTTAAATGGCTATTTATCTAATACGGTTCCAACCTAATATTTAAGTGTTTAGAAAATACGAGAACTAGATAGTCAAATAATTTAAATAGTGTACTGACATCATAATTTTGTGCTTAAGGTCAAGAATTAAGAATTTCACAAGATTACTAGCAAATAGTATGCGGACGACATGTAAGTGGGAATTTCACTACAACACATAAAAGAAGTTATGTGTACATGTTTTATTTGACTATGTGCTTCTATGAAATTACGTGAATTATTTATTATGTGATACGACATGCTAAGTATTTTGTACTGTTCATGTACGCATTATCACGTCCATGCACAAGTCACACGAGAGTTAGGAAATATGAGCATGCACAATACATGATCGCCTGTGCGCGATAAATATTTGCCGATATGGGCATTTGATGTCGACTCGAAGTTGAGTCAGGGCTACTTCTACAAAAGCACCATGACGGGATGTAAGCTGTCGAATGTATGTATTGGAATATTGAATGGGAAGAAGCGGCCTGGCTTGAATTGCCCGGTAAATAGCAACCCAGTTAACTGGCATTGGCACAACCGGTGACCAGGGAAGGCAACCGCTAGATAGAATGGCAACAGTAAACGACCACCTGGGGGGAACCCTAAGGTGGCCCAGATGGAGTAGAGCACTATCGTATTTTATCCATATTGGATTTGAGCTCAGAATGGTGCGCATAGCAAGTTAGCTGAAGGCCCTGAATGTGAATGAAAATGAGAATGAGATACGAGGATTAGAAAGCATTTGCGTGGATGCCTTTGCGAATTACGACACATGCACGGCATGCCTAATTTCCACTTACTGAGCTTTATAGCTCATCCCATGTTTTTATGTGTTGTAGGTTCACACGATCATGGTACGTGATCTTTCTGATGGCGAGGCCAATCATTTGAGGCTTCCGGGGACTTTTGAGGTTGAAATGTGTACATGGATGTGACCTTTGTGGCGGGCGCTAGAGTTTCTTTTTGCTGCGTCTGTGTACCCATCGTATGTAGTTAGTGTTGGGATAATATTTTGATTGTACATGATGATTTCCTTTATATAAAAGGAAAACTTTTATATGTATTTTCTGATAGTATAATTATTACAACTTAGACAATCATGTGATTTAGGAATAAAATAAGTAGTAGAAGGTTGGGCGCCACAAGAACTTCGCCTTAGATAATCTCTCAGCCTCGAAGAAAAGCGGAGCTTCAGCTTGAGCAACTGTAGAAAAATACAAAAATAATAAAAATAATAAAGGATGAAAATGAAAAAGAAAAATTAAATTACAAAATGCAGGTGAAAAGGACGAGGAAGAAAAAATCAATTGAAAAAAATAATTAATAAATATATTAATAATAATAAATAAATAATTATATAAAGGAAAATAAAAAAATTGTATAATAATAAAATAGCATTTTTTTCATTTGAATTGTATTTCTTATTTTCTCTCTTTTTAGTTAATATTATTTCGGACATTTTGATATGCAATTTTGTTTTGCATCTACATTGAATTGAAAATGTAAATATTTTTGTTTGCCCATACCCTTACGCAAAATTGTCTATACTGCTCGTGACCGCGGATCTGCATGATCAACTGCACCAGCGAACAAAGTCGAAAAAGCCACATAACTTGCCGTATCTCCGATGATTCTAGTTAATGATTCACCAATTCATGACAATAAAGACAGAAATACCCAGATGACCTGCAGAGGAGAACTTCACCCACCGAAGCCATGATATCTTCAAAAGGGGAAGACAGACGAGAAGTACTCGTGCAAAGCCATGCCAATTCCATATGACCTCTTAAGCCTTTCTTGCTCAGATGACATCGAAGCCTACTACTAAAAATACAACATTCCCCACCCCATGACTTTGGAAACCCACCCGAGTCTAACCCAGGGGTTAGTGAGAGAGAGAGACCGACGAATAGAGAGACACCACCGAAACATTACCTACCCCTCAACAGACAATCCCAGAACAACCACTCGAAATACCACCACAGCCTGACCAGATTGAACAACAACAAACAGTTGTTCCTGAGCTATCGACGTCTGAAGTCCCTCAGTCAGAAAAGGCCGGGTCACCCCTAGGATAGAAGACGCCGACATCGACCGAACGGCGCAAACACAAGCTAAACCTGACCATTCACTTGCCTCCCAACAGGCAAGTGTCTCAAAAACCTCAGAACCTCCCCAAATCACACACACCTCGGCTCCTATGTCCACTCCCACAGAAGATATCACTATTCCCACGACACAGTCCGAGTCTCGGCCTGTCTTACAGGCCTCAACGCCCACAGAAGAGCAAATTGAAGCTCTTCAAGGATTGGATGAAAGTCTCATGGATGATGATGACCTCAGCAGCTCACCATCCGAGAGCCACCGTAGAGGACCTAGTCCTATACGTGTGCCAACAGGAAGTGGCTCCCGTGAAAGTTCCACTCAAGCCCATCTCCTCGATGAGGCCTTAACGACCTCAGCACCATCTCCTAAAGATGTGTCGCAAGGAGAGGTCGAAAGATCCAAGAAACTGAAGTCCCACGGACTTCTGTTGACGAGGGCCGCCCTGACTCGGCCAGCGTGCTAACGGGTAACCCTAGTGGCGTCGGAGCAACTCGTCAAACTGTGACGATGGCCTACCAATCGCCTATTTGAGTTCTTTGAATCCGTCACCTTACCATGGGTTCGAGGACTCATTAGGGCTGCCACCCAATCACCTCAACCGACAAAAGAGAAGGCCTCCATGGTAGAACAACTGTCGTCACAGCCTCACGTCCTCTCTTTACCACCACGAGCAACAAGCCAACTTGATCCGTACACCATGCCACTGACTGAGCTCTTCGACATCGGTATTGCCCGTCTTCTGGAACTTGACACTACACGCAACCGTGAAGAACTCTACAGGAAGCTGCTCGCAGGTGGTGTCATACCTTCCACCAGACACCTGCCGTCAAGAAGGCCCCGGCAAGAAGCGTCGTCATGGTGATCCTGACGACCAGGATCGTCCTGAGGGGAAGACGAGCAAGAGGACAAGAACCACTGCAGCAGGTGTATGAGTACGAGGACGAGGAGCTAGGATTGCTGGATCTCGATCTTCAAATCCACCACCACCACCAAGGTCCTCCGGAGTTAGATGAGCCTTGCCAGGGCCGTACCAGACAACTTCCCTTAGCGAAGTCGAGTAGTCTGGCTCCTTGAGGATGTCCACCCAGTCAGTCCAAACAACCACAAACACTCAGAGCAATGATTCAACCATGCCAGCTCAAAACTGTACAATCCACACAATGTAGTGGAAAAATACATCTTTAGCGAAGAATGGAAGACTCATCCGGAGAATCCAATTAGGGCCAGAAATTTAATGGACAATGTGAGATACTTCCTCTCGAAGGCAAACATAAGTCTGGTCCGAATTGAAGAAGAGGAGCTTAATGAAGGTGAAGAAGCTGAGATACCTGAACTTCCCGAGCTTCTCCACCACACAGTCATCAACGAAGATTGCCCTCCAGATAACCACAAAGGAATAGAAGAGCTGAAACTCCCATGGAAAAATGTCAAGGTGACTGCTCCATATCAAGAAGAAATACGAAAGAGAATCTGTAGGGGAGGATAAGATCCTAAAGATAGACGAACTTGACCTCAGAGACCTAACTCATTTCTAACGACCAAAAGCCGTTTAGTACCTGCTCTCTCTTCGTCGAACACTACTGTTCAGAGGAAGAAGAGGGGACATAGAATATCTACGAAAAGAAGAGAAAAAATCCTAGAATCAGAGAAGTTCCGACAGTTCGTAAGGAGCGATATGGGGACATAGAGTTTCCTATCTATTTCATACGACGAGCAGATGAGTCAGTCGAAGAGCTAAATGAAGGCGACCTATCATCTCTCAGAGGTGAAGATATTGATCAAATGATAGGGGACTACAGGACGCTTGGGGTACTTAGGACTCCAGAATTAAGGATGGGTTATGCTTCGTTGAAAAGATTCATACTACGCCAAGTCAAGTTCAACGCAACACATGACCTCCAAATGGCACTTGAGAGCAACATGAAGAAGGTGAATCCCACGAAGGCTTCCTTTGAAGCCCCTGAGTCAGACAGCTATGGAGAAGGGCATATCTTTGAAGGGGAAGATCCTTCAGTGATCTACTTAAATTACAAGGGAGAGAAGAGACTGATGAGAACTTCAGAGATTCACAAATTCTGCGATGGAACCCACCTTATTCTTCGAAAGAAACTCAGGAGAATCACTGAGCAAATAAGATACAAAGAACATGAAGTCCAAGAGAAGTACCATAAAATGATGGAAACCATCTTTGACCGAATTGCCTTTCGCAGGAGGTTGCGTCATATGAGCTAAGACTCGGACTCAGAAGATCAGCCTACGAACTTCGGAAACCTTCGAAGAAGAAGAAGAAAAGGAAATGAAGACTTAGTGTAGGACTTATTGTAGTTTGGACACTTAGGGGGAGAATGTTAGGAATATTTTAGAAGTGTCCAATATATTTATTCTAAGTCTTCTCTGATTCTCTAAAATGTATTTTATATGTAGTGTTGTGGTTGTAATGGGCTTGTTAGGGACCCAATGGGCCTAATACCTTTCCAAGGTATTTAAGCCTAAACCCTAACCATAATTAATGGAAGTTTTCCATTTTGCTAATTTACTTCACGTACGCAAACTCTCAAATACCTCCAAACAGTGTTCACATATTTAACGAAGGTTTTAATCTTTATCAAAGTGTTCTTCGAGAATTTGGAATTACAAATTTTATGCGACTCAAATTAATTTTGCCATAATTTTGTAAAAATATGTTTAAGAGGGCACATTGCTTGATTGCTAATCCCGTTTGATTAAACGTGAAATTGTTATAAATTTCACGGATTCTCATCGTAAATCAACCTATCGTCGCAAATTTTCTTCGCAAAATAGCTTTTCGAAAAATTGCGATTATATGTTTCGAACTCAAGATTTTTGACCCACAGGGCATCACTTTGAAAATTTTTGCAACTTAACTATTGGCCCTTAAATTACCAAACAAGGATCAAAACATAGATTAAAATTCTAAGACGGTTTCCACCTTCTAGTTTGTAGTGTGTGTTCTTGGAGAGAAAAACTTACGAGGTGGCTAAGTTGATAATTTTTGATAAACGCTAATTAGGGTAAATATGGGCTTTATATACCACAAGTAATTGGTATATTAAAGCCCAGTCCCAAACTTCTACAAAATATCATTAGTCTACCCAACAACCCTTTAACATCAAAATATAAACCCAAGACTTAAATAAATAGAGGACATTATAATTAACTCTTAACAATCTCCCCCTTAGTGTCCTCTTCCTCTTGTTGGCGTCTTCTGGGTATTCCTTTTCTTGGGGCTCACCATCACGTAAGGAGACTTTTTGAGTCCTAGGAAGTGCTCAAACGATCGCAAACTTCTTCGAAAAGATACTTCTCAGAGATGGTATCGATCAGCTTCATTATTTTGCTTGGACTTCGTGTTCTTCGTATCTTAGCTGCTCGAGAATGCTTCTGAGTTTGTTTCGAATGATCAGGAGAGTTCCGTCGCTGACTTGTTATCTCTGATGTTTTCATTAGCTCTTCTCTCCCTTGTAGTTAATGTAGACCACTGACGGATCGTCTTCATTGATTACGTGGCCTTCACCAAAACTTGCTCTGGGACTGAAGAATGCTTCGTGAGATTACCTCTTTATGTTGCTTTCCACTGCCATGGAGGTCGTGGTTTGCGTGAGTTTGACTTGGCGCATCATAAATCGCTTAAGTGCGACGTATCTAATCTTGAAGTCTGATTCTGAAGTGTCCAAGAGCCGTAGCTTCCCAACATCTGATCATGTCTTCACTTCTGATGTAGAGAGATCGCCTTCAGTCATTCTTTGATCGTTCCATCTTCTCGCCGCACCTTGTATATAGGGAATTCATAAAGTTCAGGGCGAGTTCGTCGTACTCCCACGACTGCACTGATTCTAGCTCTTTCTTTCTCTTCTCATCGAGGAGTACCAACATCAGCTCCTTATCCTTTGAGCATAAGTCATCGATAGAGAGAGAGAGCAGGTACGAACGGTGGTTGGTCTTGAGAGATGAGTTAGGCCCAAACTCTCTAACTTCTTGATCATATCTTCCTTCCTCCAGATTCTCCTTCGTATCTCTTCTTGATATGGAGTATCACTTTGAGAAGCTCGGGAAGTTCTAGCTTCGTAGGCTTCACCTTCCTCGACATCATCATCGATAAGTGTTTACGCTTGCCTTCACCAGGAAGTATCTGGCATTCTCCATTGCCTTGGCTATGGATGGATCCATCGGCTTTGTTAACCAGTCGTGGAAGTACTACGGTACGATTGTAAAGTGTTTCGGAGTAGGATCGGTTAATTCGGGGAAGGGATAGAGTAGGTGAGAATGGAGGATTGAAGGAGCTTCTTTGACTTGTGGGACTAGAAGTGAAAGGCTTTATCTGGTGAGGAGCTTGTTGGGTTGTTTTGTAGTAGTTGGGTAGATTCGTGTGGGTGTAGGTGTTTTGGTTCAGGTGTTTCGTGATGGTTGCTTGCTGCTGTCGAGGTTGAGGCTCCTTGTATTGCATCTTGTCCCCCTCGGGACGGCCTCATCTTTTGGGTCGTCACGCGGTTTATTAGAGGGCTGGGCCTCACCTCGACAAGAGAATGGAAGCTCGAGCCGTCTAAGGACCTCGACTTCATATTGGTCGAGTTCTGGTGCAGTGCGGAGTCTGGCCATCACAACATCAATGAGTTCCGTTACTGGAACGTTCCTTGGGCTCCATCGGGATCAGCAGACGGATGGTCGAGGACTTTCTTCTTCGGTGACGGGGCTTTGCCTTTCTCGCGAGTCGAAGTACCAGGTGCATTGTATTTTTGAGCAACGGATAGGAGACTTTTTGAGTCCTAGGAAGTCTTAATCGCAAACTTCTTCGAAAAGATACTTCTCAGAAATGGTATCGATCAGCTTCATGTATTTTGCTTGGACTTCGTGTTCTTCGTATCTTAGCTGCTCGAGAATGCTTCTGAGTTTGTTTCGATGATCAGGAGAGTTCCGTCGCTGAACTTGTTAATCTCTGATGTTTTCATTAGGCTCTTCTCTCCCTTGTAGTTAATGTAGACCACTGACGGTCGTCGTCTTCATTGATTACGTGGCCTTCACCAAAACTTGGGTCTGGGACTGAAGAATGGCTTCGTGAGATTTACCCTCTTTATGTTGCTTTCCACTGCCATTTGGAGGTCGTGGTTTGCGTGAGTTTGACTTGGCGCATCATAAATCGCTTAAGTGCGACGTATCCAATCTTGAAGTCTGGATTCTGAAGTGTCCCAAGGAGCCGTAGCTTCCCAACATCTGATCAATGTCTTCACTTCTGATGTAGGAGAGATCGCCTTCAGTCAGTTCTTTGATCGTTCCATCTTCTCGCCGCACCTTGTATATAGGGAATTCATAGAAGTTCAAGGCGAGTTCGTCGTACTCCCACGACTGCACTGATTCTAGCTCTTTCTTTCTCTTCTCATCGAAGAGTACCAACATCAGCTCCTTCTCCTTTGAGCATAAGTCATCGATAGAGAGAGAGAGAGCAGGTACCGAACGGTGGTTGGTCTTGAGAGATGAGTTAGGCTCCAAACTCATCTAACTTCTTGATCATATCTTCCTTCCTCCAGATTCTCCTTCGTATCTCTTCTTGATATGGAGTAATCACTTTGAGAAGCTCGGGAAGTTCTAAAGCTTCGTAGGCTTCACCTTCCTCGAGTTCATCATCATCGATAAGGGCCATGTTTACGTTTGCCTTCACCAGGAAGTATCTGGCATTCTCCATTAAGCCTTGGCTATGGATGGATCCATCGGCTTTGTTAACCAGTCATCGTGGAAGTTATATTTTTCTACGGTTGTGTGACGATTGTAAAGTGTTTCGAGAGATAGGATCGGTTAATTCGGGTGAAGGGATAGAGTAGGTGAGAATGGAGGATTGAAGGAGCTTCTTTGACTTGTGGGACTAGGAAGTGAAAGGCTTATATTTGGTGAGGAGGCTTGTTGGTTGTTTTGGTAGTAGTTCGGGTAGATTGTTTGGTTCGTGTGGGTGTAGGTGTTTTGGTTCGGGTAGGTGTTTTCGTGATGGTTGCTTGCTGCTGTCGAGGTTGAGGCTCCTTGTATTGCATCT
Organism: Craterostigma plantagineum; assembly: GCA_027422505.1. NCBI lineage: Eukaryota > Viridiplantae > Streptophyta > Magnoliopsida > Lamiales > Linderniaceae > Craterostigma > Craterostigma plantagineum. The sequence goes on from JAPQWV010004674.1 coordinate 20,146, forward strand.
TGTCCCCCTCGGGACGGCCCTCATCTTTTGGGTCGTCACGCGGTTTATTAGAGGGCTGGGCCTCACCTCGACAAGAGAATGGAAGCTCGAGCCGTCTAAGGACCTCGACTTCATATTGGTCGAGTTCTGGTGCAGTGCGGAGTCTGGCCATCACAACATCAATGAGTTCCGTTACTGGAACGTTCCTTGGGCCTCCATCGGGATCAGCAGACGGATAGGTCGAGGACGTTCTTCTTCGGTGACGGGGCTTTGCCTTTCTCGCGAGTCGAAGTACCAGGTGCATTGTACACTTGGGACATGATGGAGTCTTCGAGACTTTTTGCGAACTCGTCAAGTCTAGCTTTGAGCCTTGCCTCCGTCACGATTGGGGAAAATAATGGGGCGGAGTCACGAAGACGTTCCGCCATCACAACATCAGAAAAAGATGGTGCTGATGTGCCGCCTGTTTGCATAGGACTTGAGAAACTGGGGCCACATAGGTTCACCGTTGACATCGATGCTGAGACAGACTCAGATTGATGGTCCAATTCAGTAGCTGTTGAGGTGTTGACTACTCTGGGTCTTCCGCTCTATTCAGTACTAGCTTCTAGTACGAAGACTTTGTGGAGCGTTCTGTTCAGATCCCTAAAATCTAGAGGTGCAGTAAGAGGTGTTTGTGTCCTAGTAAATGGAAAAAATATAGGTGGTGAGGACACTAGACTCGTTGTGGTCAAAGAACTGCAGTCTCAGGCTGAGGACTGCTTGATTTAACATCAACCGGCTCTGAGTGAGGCGGTGATGGCTGTCATGGGTCCTCGTGTGTATGTAAAACAATTATCTTTGGAGATGATTGAGTGGCTAGGTTGGGTACTTTGCGCGATTGGACCAGATGTCGCGACTTCTACTCGGGGAAAGACAAAGTCATCCCCTGTACCTATGGGCTCGGTCCTGGCTATTTGTGGACTGGGGGAGGTAGCTGGACGGTCGTGTTTTTGTTTGGTGCGTCGTTCCTGCTTGCTACTGTCGCATTCCCTTTCGATTTTCTCTTCTGTTTTCGCTTGGGGGATGCGACTTGTCCTAGACCTAAATTTGGCTGGTTGGGTTGGCTTGTCCCTGGTTTAGGTTCAACTGGAATGTGTTCAACCATGGGAATATCGTCGAGGTTGTTTGCGCGAATGTATTTTTGAAGTGTCGGATCGTTTTGATCGAGGAGGTGTAGATGGTAGTCAGGTAGAATCATGGCCTCCTGATTAAATTTGTCTTTTGTTGATATGATTTTCCCGAGCTTTGGGACTTCGTAGCCTTCAGCCTGGGAACGACGTTCGATCTCTGGGTTGAGGTCGATGAAATGTTGAACAAGGACGGGAAGCCATTGTAGGTAGGGGAGGACTTTGGTTGATCCAAACTTCCGTCTTCTCAGTTGCTCAAGTAGGTCAGACCATATCAGTTTTGTGATATCATAGATTTTGTTGAAGGCGATGCCGTGGAAAATTAGCATGATTTGGCGGTTGCAGCGGTCTGACCCAGTGTGCTTAAGAGATAAGCATTTGTTTAACTATCAAGAAAAGCGTCCGCGATCGTTGAGGTATGTCTTTGGCACAGAAGTCACGGAGATGAATGGAATTTTGGCCATTTGGTTTGTATCCCATGAAGAGGAAGTCTCTTATAGGTCATCGTTAGTGGATGTTGGTCGTAGTGAATCGAATCGAGGTTGGGAGATTTAGTTGTGAGCGAAGGATTGTTGGGGTCAGAACAACAATGGTGTTGTCAATTTTGGCTGAGAGCCGGGTTGCTTTTGGGTTATCTGTTGGGTTTTGAAGAGTGGCCCAAAATTGTTGTGTAGAATACACTTTGTAATTGTGTTTTGATTTCATTAGCTGTCTTCGTAGATTATGGCTTTTATTGTACTTGTCCTTAGGACTTAGCTTATTATATATACCAAGTATGTTTGGTATAAATACTTGTACAAACATTGAGCTTAATAAAAAAAATTGATCTGAAAGGCTTCTAAATCAAATTCTAGAGAGAGAAAATCAGAATTCATTCTCTCACTACACAAAAATTTCTCTTAAAGCTCAACGAAAGGTTTTCGATCGAAATCTAATTCTTCATAATTCTAATCGATTGCCTTAGATTTCAAGTCTAGGATCTAGGAGTTGGTAAACTAGGACCTAACAATTGGTAGCAGAGCAGATTCGTTCTATTTTGAATCGAAAATTGTTAGAATTGGATCGAAATTCATTTCTGTTACTGTTCCATCGAAGACAGTTTGGCGGCTCTACTGGTCAAGCTGAGGTGCTTAGGGTCATGTTGGGAGAGGTCCTGGGTTCGAATCTCATCCCTGTGACATTTCCCTAAGCCTGCCCACATGGGCCCAGACATGTGCGATTAACCTGGTCGGCCTGCTTAGCAGGTAGTGGGTCGGCCCCGGGGTTTCACCATCGGCTTTCCCCGGTTAAAAAAAAATAGTTTGGCGCGAAATTCAATTTCCATCTAATATCTTAAATTCTGTGCTTATCTGAGTTGAATTTAATTTTTATGTGCTTGCATAAGTAGCTTAAATCAATCATGAATAGATGTAGCTATAAGAATCATGATTTAGGCTGAATTTTTGATTCTGTGATTTTACTGTTTGCGCGATGAATAGTGTGAACGTGTTCTGATTTTTCCAAAATTGAGTATTATTTGCTTTGAACATGTTTAATCTTCTCTTTTTGAGTAATCAGTAGCTGATTTCGAGCATATACCTGCTATTCATTGATTAATCTTCAGTATCTGCTTGAATTCAGTGTTAAATCGTATTTTGTGAATGTTTGATTAATTTCAATTTTCTCGCTAACTCCTTCGATCATGATTAATTTCTCGATCGAAAAACTGCGTGCGAAAAATTTTTCAATTAGGAATACTGATATACTAGTGAAGCCGCTGTTGTCAAGAGCGTTTTAGTAGAAAAAATTTTCGCGCTTTAAATGTTTCGACGAGAATTGACCCCACCACAAATCTTTTTTCTCGAAAAACTTTTCGGTCATACATTTCGTATTTGACTTAATGACTTTTGCTCGTAAAATTTTTTCGGTCAACATATTAATTTTGACTCAGCGAGAAACTCCATTGCTACTGTTTCTCAATGACCAAATCAATTTACGCATCGAAAAACTTTTTCGACCGCCGGATTTCGATCAAATTTTCAAAATTCAATTTGACTGAGGATGTATAAGCTGGACTACCTTTGGACCGAACGGGATCAGATTGTTTACAGTCTGGTAACCGGACCGATAGGTTTAACAACGCCACGTATCTTCTAAATTTTTTTCGATCGAAAATCTCGCGCAAAATTGAAACTGTGTACTCGAGAAATTTAGTCAACTTCTCGAGTCAATATTTCGAAAAAGTCTACATTTTGATTTCGATCAACAAACTTTTCGACGATTAAAATTTTCGATCATCAAACTTCACGAGTCAATTTGACGATTGAGTTCACTGTTTAAACAGTTTCTCATCGCAAAATTACATTCAAATCGAAATTTTATTTTCGCTCGAAAATTTTTTCTTGAACAGGCGCACTAACACTATTCTTTTTTTTTTAATCAACATTATTTTTGATCAAACTTTAAACATTGAATCCAAAATACTTCTCGATCATTCTTTTAAAATAAAACGCTACTAACAAATTTGCTACTTGCGAAGCACATCACATCAGTTCAAACAATCAAAACAAATAAAGAAGATCCTTCATCAACTCAACAAACGAAAATGGATGCTTACTCTCTTGGAAACGACAACCGTCCTCCAATTCTCAAAAGAGGAATACACAGTGTGGAAGAGTCGGTTCTTGAATTTCATCGAACTTAAAGATCAGGCTGAAGATCTACTCAAATCACTTTACGAGGAACCAGAAGTATATTACATAAATCAAGAAGGTGATAGCTCGAATAATCCTCCGGTCGAGCCCAATAGGAGAGTGAAACTACCTAGCGAGTATGACGATCTGAGAAAAGAAGAACAAAAGCAGATCTGATATCCAAAAACACACTAATGCAGGGCATCCCAACGACATCTATAGACAGATGGATAGCACTCAACGGCCAAAGGGATGTGGGATGAACTGGAGAGGATGAAGCAAAGAACCGAAGTAGGCATCAAAGCTAAGAGGCTAACATACTCACAGCATATGACTCATTCAAAGCATGAGGAGAACTTGCATGATGTTTATCAACGGTACCTCACTATTCTCAACGAAATGAGAAAGATTGACATCAAAAAGACAAATATGGAGATGAATATTCAGTTTCTGTCAGCACTGCTCACTGAATGGAAAAAGATATCCACTCGACTCCGACAAAACAAAGACTTTGATGAGATGGATATACACGCTATTTTTGACAACCTCGCACAACATGAAGAAGACATCTGCGAGATACAAAAAGAGCAAAAGGGAAACAGGCCGAAGACTCCATGTCAAGCTCCCTAGCTCTTCAGAGGGCAAAAACACATCAGATTCAAAACTTCCCTCTGAGATCAAAGAATTTGGGAAACGTTAGTAGCTAAACTGATGACAAAGCAGTACTTCAAGAAGAAGTCATCATCTTCTGCTAACAGACTTCGAACTACAAGCACGAAGAACAAAGAGAAACCAACTGAGTCCTCAGAAGTCACAACGTCAAAAGACACACTAAAATGCTTTAACTGTGGAAAAGCAGGTCACTTTGCCAAGGAGTGCACCCTTGCAAAGAAGAAGGACGATAACTACTACTCCAGGAAGCTTCAAATTACCAAACAGAAGGAAGCTGGAGTAGCTCTAATGGTGGAACAGGACCACTGGCTAGAGGACAGCTCACAATCTGACACCGAAAACCTCGCTCTAATGGCGCGCCTCAAGGATAAAGAGGAAGATGGAGTTTCCGCAGAGACGAACAACGACAAAGCGTCCGCATCATCACAGGAGGTAGAATCCTCTGACTCTACACATTCTGACCTGTTAGCTGAGTTAAATTCGAAATATGCTAACATGGTAAGCAGAAACGACGTACAAATGTAGAGAAAAAGCTTCTTAAATCTAAGGAATTGAATCGAGCTACAAAACTAAGGAACTTCCCAAGGGTTGGAGCTTTGAGTCAATCTATCTTCCGAAGATAGTTCTAAATCGGAGTAAGTACAATATCATCATTCTGAAATCCTCTCTACATACCTGTAATTTCAGATAATCTAAGAACACTTCAACAGATTAAACCTTCGATAACAGTGTTTGGAGGCTTAGTGTTCAATACGCGAGGTTTCGAAAATCGAAAACTTAGTTAGAATGTTGTTAGGGTTTAGGCTTAAGTACCTTGAAAAGGTATTAAGCCCATTGGGCCCCTAACAAGCCCCTTACAACTACAAACAATGTAATCAAAGTAAAGCAGAATAAAATATATACTAATGAAATACAAAGACTTCGAATAAATATTTTGGACACTTCTAAAATATTCCTAACATTCTCCCCCTAAGTGTCCAAATTACAAAGTTTTTTTTTTTGGTGTAATGTCCCGTATATATAGATAATAGGAAAGTATACAAGATGGTGGGGGCCTTGCTCCACACAATCAACCAGTAATATGCTACTGGGTACAAGTCAAAATGAACGCATCCCTACTAACTACCAAGCAAATTACAAAGTTGCCTATTGTCTAAGTCTTCATTTCGTCTTTTCTTTGAGCGAGGAGGAGGCGGAGGTTCCCTGTGAGCTAAGTATGTCTTCATGAATCCTAGAGCGTGCTGAACTGTCTGATGTTCTTTCTGAAAACAATTCGATCTAGGATAGCTTGGATGAACTTATCCAGAATAGATTGTTCTGGTTTATCTGTACCTTGAAGGATTGTATCGTCAGGGATCGTCTCTTGTCTTATCCTAAGTTGCTTTAGGATTATCCGCATAGTTCCATCAGAGAACTTGGCAGCTTCTGATAATAAAAATGCCTGCATCTGATTTTTTGTTCGTTATAGATATGTGATCACAGGTTGTGGTTCAAGGAAGATATAACCTTCACCGAATTTTTCCAGATCCTTGTACCTATTATCAGGCTGTGTCAAGTTCACTTTGCTCATATTACTTTTCAAGGCCATTTGAAAGTCATGTAAGGCGTAGAACTTGATCTGCCTCAGCATGCATTCTTTGATAGCTTTGTATCCTTCTCTTTTCTCTCGGTCGAGGATGAACTTGTTGCGATACAAGTTGTAAAGCTTGTTCAGTTTGCATAATGAAAAGAACGGAAGATCGGCTTCTATAAACATGTCAATAGATCTATCGTACCTCTCTAACACATAGACAGGGCCTACATACTTCCCATCCCGCACTATACCTTTTGAATATCACAGATGGCCATTTGAGCTCTGAGATGCTTCTTGTATTGCTCTGTAGTCATTCCACTTCTTCATGAGCTTTCCCAGAGCATGATCTGATGGCGAAGACCCTTGGATGTTCCTCGTAGGTGCTCAAGGCCTCGAAGGTTTAGCTCATTGATCCCTTTTATTTCTTCCTCCTTCCGCCTGATCCTTGGATAATAGTCTTCAAGGAAAGGCGCCTTGATCTTCGCATTTCTCCAAGAGTTTCTATGAACTCGTAGCTCGGCGTTGGTCTCTCGGGCACTGTGATGTTGAAGGAGGTCTGAAGTTCTGGGAGATCTGCTTCAGGAATTTCTCCTTGCTCCTTTCTTCTCGCTCGATAACAGAAGTCTGATGCCGCCGCTTTTAAAAAATTTCCTGACGCTTTTAATCCTCAGGCGGACTCTTCTTCTGCTCTGTTCTCGTCAGCCACTCCTCTTCAAGATGTATTGTCGATGTAAACTTGAGGATTTTGGGATAAGTTTGTAGTTGTCTGGACTGATTGGTGGATGTCCCCCAACTAGCCAGATTCGGCTTTGCTAAGGAAAGTTGTCTGTTCGGCCCTGGCGAGGCTCATCTAACTCCTGAGAACCTGGTGGTGGTGTGGATTTGACGATCGAGCTCCAGCAATCCTAGCTCCTCGTCCACGTACACCTTCTACAGTACAGTGGTTCTTCCCCTCTTGCTCATCTCCCCCTCAGGGCGATCCTGGTCGTCAGAATCGTCATGGCGACGCTTCTTGCTGGGGCCTTCTTGACGGCAGGTGTCTGATGGAGGACTGACACCCCCTGCGAGCAGCTTCCGTAGAGTTCTTCTTCTTCATAGTTGCGTGATTCGGTTCCAGAAGACGAGCAATACCGAAGTCGAAGAGCTCGATTAACGGCATGGTGTACGGATCAGGTTTACTTGTTGCTCGTGGTGGTATGGAGAGGACGCGAGGCTGTGACGGCAGTTGTTCTACCACAGGTGCCTTCCCTTTGTTGGTCAAGTTTGATTGGAGGGCATACCTGATGAGTCTTCGAACCCGTGGTAAGGTAACGGACTCAAAGAACTCAAACAGGCGATTCTCTAGGTAGGCTATCGTCACAGTTTGGGGAGTTACGGAGGATGCTCCGGTGCCACTAGGGTTAGCCGTTATCACACGTT
>JAPQWV010004675.1:0-27618 GCA_027422505.1 Craterostigma plantagineum
TTTCTTGGCCGCGAAATTTCATGCTGAGCTTTCAAGTCCGCGAAATTTTCTGATCCTTTCAAAACCGCAAAATTTTCACGTTCACTCCATTTTTCTCAACTGCCTAGCTTGTCAAAATCCGAGAAACTTTTATATCCGAGAATTTTATATGAATCTTTCTAAAATTGCGAAAATTTCTCTGGTTCACTTCACTGTTATTTCATTTTTCTCAACTGCTTACTCTTAAAACCGAGAAACTCTAAATCTGCGAAATTTGATTCCGAGAATTTACTAAATCGCGAAAAATCTCTATGTCTCTTTTTTTTAAATCTATTCGCGAAAATTCACAAAAACTGAGAACATTACTAAGTCGAGAAAGTTTGTCAAACCAAAATTCCTCAGCCGAGAAAGTTTCTTTCTTCCGAGAATTCTTTGATCAAAACCACGATTTTTTAAATCCAATAAATTTTCAACCGAGAAAGTTTATTTCATCCGAGAAAGTTTTTCAAAACCGCGATTCTTTCAAATCCGAGAAAACTTCCTAAGACCACACTTCAACTCCCGATGCGAAATTTCTTGCGAAGTTTTAAAATTCTCAACTGAGAAACCTTCTCACATAACAAGCTTTAAAATCCGAGAAAATCATTTTCAACAAAGAATTTGTTTTTCCTCCTTCTTCTATCCGAGAATTTTTCATTAAACTCACACAAACACGAAAATTTCTCAACAAATTTCTTGGGTAATTCTTCATACAATCACGTCTCTTCAAACTGCGAATTTTTCCTGAAGTTTTAAACTTTTTCTCGCGTTAAATTTTTTTCTTCGGGTTAAATTCTTTCTCGTATTGAAATTTTTTCCTCGAACTTTTCGAAGTCTTGATCCTTACACTTTAATCCTCAGATATATTTTCCCTTCATACGTTTTCGACTATCACACACGTTCACTTAGTTCTAAGAAATTCTTTAAACGATTTCTCTCAAAACTCTAAACTCTACACGTTAAACTCATATTTCTCATCTCGTTCGTTACTAACCCTTTTATCTATACAAGATCAAAACCACGGACGATTCGACTGCACCAATCATGTCTGCCACAAATGACATCTCAACAGTGGGCTCCGACATCAGGCCTCCAATGCTGCGACAAGGCGATTACAGCATATGGACAAACAGGTTCCTCACGTTCATCAGGAACAAAGGCGCACCACTCTCTCAGTACCTACTGGACTCCATCTTCAACGGTCCAGCACAGTTCTGGACAATCATCCCTGCTCAACCAAACGCAAACCCTCCGATGGATGAACGCCGCACTCCAAGAGGTCCCATCAATGAGAATGAAGAGGCTCGCCTACAGGCCGATGAGACTGCTAAAGGATATCTCTTCCAAGCTATGGGCAACGAAGTCTACACTCACATCGAGTGCTGCACAACTGCCAAGGAAATATGGGATGAACTCGTGGAAATCATGGCAGGCACAACTGAAAGTGCTCAGGGGAGGAAATCAGCATGTCTCTCGCAGTATGACCACTTCCAGGACTATGAAGGAGAGGAACTGCGTGACACATACCTCCGATACTTGAAGGTCATCAATGAACACAAGAAAGCCAGGATCTCGAGGGACAAATTCGATATCAACAACCGCTTCCTTGGTAGCCTCAAACCACATTGGGGCAATGCAATCGTGATGATGATTCAGAGTAAGGACCTCTCTAACACCTCCATCCATGCTCTCTATGATAGTCTGTCTGCCTATGCTCCTTACGTGCAACCCCATTCCACCAACACTCGAGTCGACCCACTGGCTCTCCTCTCGAACAAGACTACCGAACGATCTTCCGCCTCTAAGACCAAACAGAACAAAGGGAAGCTACCAGCTGTTATATCTGACTCCTCTTCAGGATCCGAAGCTGATACAGAATCTGATGAAGATGTTCGTGATCTACGCAAACAACTGGCAATGCTCACAAAGATGGTCTCAAAGAAGATCGGGAAAAAATCCTCATCCTCCTCCAATCGCCAAAGAACCTTTAGCGGCACCAAAAAGACCACTCCCATGGAGGAAGCTAAGCCGACAAAGAAAGAGGAGGAATCAGCACCTCAAAAGTCTGTGAAGTGCTTTCGGTGTGGAAAGTCAGGCCACTTTGCCAAGGAATGCCATGCTCCACGCGTGAAGGACTCTGGCTACTACGACCGTAAGGCCAGAACGACCCGCAAAATGGAAAGTGGGAAAGTTCTACTCACCGAAGAAGCTGAATGGGTGAACGACACTTCAGAAGACGAGGAGCCTAAGGATGAAGATTGCTGCATGGCAAGGCTGGTCGAACATGACGAGGACGAGGAGATGGGTAACACCGATGAGAACACAGCTAAGACTCCTACCAACGCTGAGTCTGAGGTACGAATTTCACAACTCGATGATGTGTTTAATCACCGACACACCATTAACAAACCCACCGTAGACACTAAGGATTATAATGAACTTAAGCTAAAATTTGAAAACAACTATGCCTTACTTAGTCTAAAAGTAGAAGAGCTCGCTCGTGCAAACGAACGTCTAATGGCCTCTGAAGCGTTAGTCAAACGTCTGCAAAGCAAGAATAAACAAAGTGAGACTAAGGTTAAGGAAACCACACTGGCCATCAGTTCATGCGAAACATCTCGTCTCCTGACGGCATCCCAATACGAACTGCTTACAAAGGAAAGAGTTAGGCTGTACCGAAAGGTGAAAGAACTTGAAGAGCAACTTCACCTTAGAAACAAAAGCGCGCGCATCTTATGCCTATTGAACCAACCAGTTGAAACGGAATTCTACGACGCCCGAATGGGAATCGGCCTGGCCAGCAACTGTGATCCAACGCCGCTAACTGTTAAAAGGTATAACATGTACAGTACATCATTCCTACAAACGATGAAGGGTACTCCCTCACAGCTCATGCCGTTTGTAAGATCCTCCTCCTTGTCCTTTCAGAAGAAAAGAGGGAACAGAACATTCTCTGGGCAGAAATCGCATACGACTACGCATAATTAAACACTAGCTACAAGACTAAAAAACCTTCACTCACTGAGGACATCAAGTCACAGTTCCCAACCGAAGAACAGGAAATTGCTTTTCGAGAAGCACTTTCTCGCATCTATATCCGGAGAAACTTCTGGTTATTGCAGAACTAGAACGAACCCTAGAATTAGAGCGGAAAGCCTTTGCAAAAGAGCGAGAAGATCTACTTAGCAAAATCTTTACCCTAGAGCAATCTCACAATACGAACAAACCTTCTACGTCAAGTCAAGTACCCGATTCTCAAACATGTAAATGTAAGAGGACGGCGAAGATGACTCCTGAAGCTGACACATGTTCTAACACTAACTCTCGTATTCTTATGGATACAGGGAATGTGAGTTCGACGTCTCTGGAAGGGAGTTCGTATGAAATAAAGGAGAACCCGCGCTTCGATGACAAGAAGAAAAGACCATCCTATATTCGTCTTACCTCTCTATGTACTGAATCCCAACATCTTAAGGACGTAGACAATTATGTTACCAAATCTTATCTTTCCTTTGCCAAACTTATGTCTATGTGTTGCTGCAATGACTTCATTCTTCCACGTTTTCATGAATGCACACGAACACGCAACACTCCGACCAAACAAGCAAACCTCCTCTACGACGCCTTTGCATTCTCCCAGTACGTCTAAGCCTACGGTTAAGCGAAAACGCCTTCCGACGCTGAATACAAAGTCACCTACTGCTCGCAAGCAAAAGACGACTAAAACCGAAGGACGACAACAACAACCAAAATCCCCACGCCAATTCATGAATAAGGCAACGTATATGCAAGCGCAAGTTAGGCAAATATGGTTAGAAAAACCATAATCCCACCTCATCAAACAAATCACAAAGGGAAAGCTAAATTAGATCCAACACAACCTGATTTAGACCCCACATTTCCCATTAAGCGCATGAAAATTTTACTTGTATCACAAGAAGGTTCCGTCCGTAAACGGGGACCCAACGTTTGCTGATGATTGCAGGTCTGTCATGTGTGGTATCTAGACTCAGGTTGCTCCACACACATGACGGGAACAAGGAGCTGTTGAGCAACTTCTCCGAGCGCTATCTCGGAAGGGTCTCCTTCGGAAACAGTCAAATGGCGCCAATTCTCGGAACTGGTGATCTCGTCCATGACAAACTGACGATTAAGGGCATCTCTTACGTCGAGGGATTGGTCGTTTCTGCGACAAAGGTTACAAGGTTCTTTTCGAATCTGACATCTGCAGCATTATAGATGCCTCGGGACAGCCTCTTCTTTCTGGAACGCGCACGTCTCACCTTTACGTACTCAATCTTACGACCTCTCGACCAACATGCCTTCTCTCTCGAGCCGCACCCAAGTTGAACGATCTATGGCACCGGCGTCTTTCACATCTCAATTTCAAGACCATCAACAAACTGCGTCAGAATAAACTCGTCAACGGTCTACCCCAACTGACATATCATAAGGAACACCTCTGGTCTGCCTGTGAATTGGGGAAGATGAAGCGATCGTCTCACATTTCCAAGGAAACACCGTCCTCTAAGCTCATCCTTGAGCTCTTACACATGGATCTATGTGGCCCAATGCCTACGGCCACACTCGGAGGAAGACGGTATATTCTTGTGATTGTCGACGACTTCTCACGCTATACGTGGACGAAACTCGTTCGCACAAAGGATGAAGTTCCTGATTTATCATCGAGTTTGTTGTTACGTCCCAAACTTTTCATCAACAGAAGGTTCGGATTATCAGAACTGACAATGGAACTGAGTTTAAGAACAAGAAGCACAGCGATTTCTATGCCACTCAGGGCATCACCCAGCAGTTCTCAGCTGTGAGACACCAGAACAGAATGGTGTCGTTGAGCGTAAGAATAGGACACTAGTTGAAGCAGCTAGGACTCTCCTCATCCAATCCGGACTTCCTCACTCTCTTTGGGGCGAAGCTATTCAAACGGCTTGTTACACGCAGAACCGAGCTTCCATCCACAAGAGATTCAACCGCACCCCGTACGAGATGCTGAATAACCGTCGTATCCCCGATATATCTTATCTAAGGGTCTTCGGTTGCCGATGTTTTGTGGCCAATGATCGCCAACATCTTGGGAAGCTTGATCCAAAAGCACTTGAAGGCATCTTTGTTGGATATTCGCTGAACTCGAAGGCATACAGAGTCTATCTTAGGGAGAAACGATCAGTAATAGAGAGCACAAATGTCACCTTTGACGAAAGAGAATGCGACCTCATGGCTTCTGCTCATATCAGTCCAGAACCAGGTCTTCTACAGTCGTTGACAAAAGGTCAACTTTCAACGACGGGAACTTCCTCATCTGAGGGCAATTCTGGTGAACTGGATCTCGACCTACTCTTCGAGTACTTCTATCCAGTCCCCAAGACTCCCGTCGCCACCACTCAAACTACCGCTGCACACACCCCACCTACACCACCAATGATGTCGTCCGCCAAACTTGGATGATCTCAATCTCAACGAAGACGACATTTTACCCAACCCTGGGAACTTTGCTGATCCTGATGCTGAACCTTCTCAATCTACTACGGTTGAGATCTCTTCTTCGGACACCGGACCCCAATTTAATGAGCCTCCAACCGATACAAATGCGGCCAGCTCCTCTCAGACCAACGTACCACTGTGGGCTCGCTCTAATCCTACAGATCAGATTATTGGGGATCCCACATCTGGTGTTTCGACGCGTTCAGCTACAATGAATGAAAGTCTGTTTGCTTGCTATCTCAGTCAAGCCGAACCATCACGAGTAGCTGAAGCTCTCAACGATCCCGATTGGCTGATTGCAATGCAGGAGGAAATAAATCAGTTTGGACGTCTACAAGTTTGGGAACTCGTTCCACACCCTCACAACAGATCCATTATCGGCACGAAGTGGATCTTCAAGAACAAAAAGGATGAAGACGGTGTTGTCATCCGCAATAAAGCAAGACTTGTGGCTAAGGGGTACAACCAACAAGAAGGCATCGACTACGATGAAACTTTCGCCCCAGTTGCCAGGATCGAAGCAATACGAATTTTTCTTGCCTTTGCTGCTCACAAGAACTTTAAAGTCTACCAAAGTTTTCTGAATGGATTTCTCAAAGAAGAAGTGTACGTTGATCAACCTGAAGGGTTCTTGAGCGAAGAGTTTCCTCATCACGTATATCGACTCTACAAGGCCCTCTACGGACTAAAACAGGCTCCCCGAGCTTGGTATGACGTCCTTTCAGACTTCCTTGTTCAGTCTGGATTCAAGAAACGATCTCCGGATACAACTCTCTTCACCAAGCGTAGTGGCCCGGACATCATGATTGTACAGATTTATGTCGATGACATCATTTTTGGATCGACTGAACCACAACTGTGTGAAGAGTTCGCAGAATTGATGAAAGAGAAATTCGAAATGAGTATGATGGGCGAGCTGAATTTCTTTCTTGGTCTTCAAGTAAAACAACTCCCCGACGGAATCTTCATCAACCAGTCCAAATACATCCATGACATCCTCGAGAAATATGGAATGAAGAATGCTAAGACTGCTGCTACACCTATGTCACCCTCTGGCCGACCCGACGCGGACCCATCTGGTGCTCCCGTTGACCAACCATCTATCGTGGGATAATAGGCTCTCTTCTGTACCTCACTGCTAGTCGACCGGATATCGTTCTCTCGACAGGATCTGCGCTCGTTCAGGCTACACCTAAGGAATCTCACCTCACTGCTGTCAAAAGGATTCTCCGCTATAAGGAACACCCAATCTGGGTTTGTGGTACCCCACTCGATCGGACTTCAAACTGGTTGGATTTTCTGACTCGGATTACGCAGGATGCAAGATGGATCGAAAAAGCACATCTGGAGCTGCACACTTCTTGGGCGGTAAACTCGTGAGTTGGTCTTCTCGAAAACAAAACTGTGTCTCAACTTCGTCGACGGAGGCAGAATATGTCGCCGTCGCTAGTTGTTGCTCACAGCTTTTGTGGATGAGAACCCAACTACGAGATTTTAATTTTCATGTTGATAAATTCCCATTTATTGTGACTCAAAGAGTGCGATTGCGATGACGAGTAATCCGGTACATCACTCAAGAACGAAACACATAGATATTCGTCACCACTTCATCAAAGAACATGTTGAACAAGGGACGATTGAATTACACTACGTCACTACCGAAGATCAACTAGCCGACTTTTCACAAAACCGTTGGATGTCAAACGCTTCCAACACCTTGTGACTATGTTGGGCATGTGAATATTCAGCTGTGATCAATCGACCTACATGAACTTTGATAAAGTGTCCATATGTCCTTTCACTTTACTTCATTCTCTATGTGTCTTCTAAATTAAATTTAAGTTCTGTCAAACTGGGTCAAAATTGACCAAATGACTCTTGGGTTGAAATTTTAATTTCTGGTCAAACTGGTCAAATTTGGACCAAGCCCCGCGAAATTCGGCCCAGAATCCTATTTTGACCAAGCCCACCCGCGAATTTCGGCCCATTTTCCTCAAAATTTCGCATGAACAGTCACAAAACCCCAAAAACCCTTAAACCATTTTCACAATCTTACAAATTCCCGAGAAAATTTCAAAAATTTCGCACCCCTTCTTTCAAAATTTTCTCAAACCCTCGCATCGTCTCTCTTCAATCTGCTCTGAAAATCCGTTTCCTGTTTAATCCATTGTTGCCAATCAGCTTTTCGGTATGAATACATCCTAAACTAATCAATTTTCGTTCGTTTTATCATGTTTATGTCCCGTTTGTGTTAAACTTTTTGGGTATAATGTTATTCTCTCGGCTTCGATTCTGACATATGATACAATTTTGTTGTTTAAAACGCCCAAATATGTATTACCCGTCCCATTTCGAGTCGATTAAGTCCAGATTATTGCGTTTTGGTTAAGATTTGAGTGGGTCTAAGGCAAAACTTCATTGCGTCGTTTCGAACGTTTTTGCACAGAGTTCTTCGCCGAGAAAATTTTCAGAAAACGCTAGATTTTTCGCTGCTACAGTAAGATAGGTCCCGCGAAAGTTTTTATCCAAAATTCCTCACGATTAAATTTCCCTGCTACAGTACGTGAAATCCTGCGAAAATTTTATCCGAGAAAATTTCCAGAAAATTGCTTTAAACATTAGTTTTTCGCTGCTATAGTGAGTAAGGCCCCGCGAAAATTTTTAACCGAGAATTTTCTTACGATTAAAATTTTTGCTGCTACAGTGAATCATGTCCCGCGAAACTTTCATACCCTTCACTTCATATCACATCTTTTCGCATGCGAAATTTTTATAACTTGCGAAATTTTACACTTCATGCGAAAATTTTCTCTGAATGCGAAATCTTCTTGCTATATGCGAAAATTCACTCTGAATGCAAAATCTTCTTGATATGCGAAAATTAACACTACATGCGAAAATTCACTCTGAATGCGAAATCTTCTTGATATGCGAAAATTAACACTACATGAGAAAATTTCCTCTGAATGCGAAATCTTCTTGCTATATGTGAAAATTCACTCTGAATGCGAAATCTTCTTGATATGCGAAAATTAACATTACATGCGAAAATTTTTGAATAACTTGTAAAAGTTCATAACCTGCGAAATATTTTCATACATGCGAAATTTTACTCTAAACATGAATTTTCTCTCAACATGACTATGTGTGATAATCAGTGAATTTTCCCATTGCATGCGACAAGTGTGAACAACTTGCGAGATTTCTTAACGTGCGAAAATTCTCTTTCCCTATGCGAAATTCTACACCAAACGCGAAATTTTTTCATGTACCAAAATTGTCTCACATCACATGAATACTTTCAATCCAAATATTTTCTAAGTGTTGGAAAAACGACTCTAAGTTAGCTTTAATCTTAATTTTATTTGTATCGTTACTATTTTGGGCACTTTTATGTCTCCTTTTATTGTTTCACCCATGACTCACTTATATCCATGTTCTCACAATTTAATCCTAATCTTGTTATAATTACTGTCAAGCACAGATATGACCAACAAAAATGAAGATACAATTGAAGCACTTGAGGCGGCTGCAATCCAAAGAGACATTGCTCGCATCGAGCTCAACAGACTTACCTATGTCCCACCGATCGAGCAGGTCTTCCCAACAAGTCAATGGGCTGCCAATTACATGGTGGACTTGGACAGCTTTCGGTGCGATGCCCCCATTATCATAGAGATCCTCAAAGGACATCCCCTCCGACACGCCCTCTCTCATCCAGCCGAAGCTCAAGTCTATCTCCAACAGTTTTGGCACACTTTGCAGATAGCTGGACCGATCCACCTTGCTAAAACACTGTCCGCCAAAATCGATCAAGAAACAGTGGTCCTCACTCGCAAGATTGTCCAAGAAGTGCTTCAACTACCTGTCTATTCACCATACGACCCACTACCATCCCATGAACAACTCATCGAGGACATCGACAGATTGGGCTATCAACCAGAAAACAAGAAAAAGAAGGGCCCACTCGTGCTTAGTGAAGTCACCACACGCAACCTACCTCAACCCTGGCGAACATTATATCTCCTACTGAACAAGTGCATGTTAGGGAAGCATGCCGGCCAGGACCGTGGGAACCACCAAATCCTCACCATCCTAACCGGCGTCGCCCACAACCGCAAGTACAACTACGCCGACGTCATAAGGATGGATCTCGTCTCCATGATTCAACGTCGTGACCGTGAAATCGCCAAGTGAGTCACGAACCGCTTCGTACCCTACATGCGGTGGATCCCAGCGCTCATCAAACACTTCCGCCTGTTCTCCACCAACATCCGCACCCGCCCGGCAACCGAACACTTCATAATCCCCACTGTCGAGAAGTTTGCCAAGAAAAACACTCCGGCAAAAGATCGACACGCAATGATAATCCCGGACGACGTTCTCCCTTATGCAGACCCGACAAATCTGCACGTCCGAGAATATCGTGCCTCCACAGCCTCATTCCGCGAAAGCCCCCATCCACTATCCATTGTCCCTACGGCGCAGATCAACCCCACTGCACCTAACCCCGGGACTAGCCAAAACCCCACCACCACTTCTAAAAGGTCATCGAGTCGCGCTGCATCCTCTTCCACCCGCGAACCGAAAAAACGGTCGCGTAAGGATGACGTAAGCCGCCCACGGAGCGTCGATCGAAACAAAAACACGATCGACCTCCTCAATCACATACAAGCCGAGCCCAACCCGTAGATACAGGAGGTGATGTGTTCACCTCCCGAGTAGAAGACGTGGCATTTGGCTCAACCACACAAACGACCCCACCAATCCACTTATCTTCCTCTCTATAGGAAGATATTTCATTCCACGAGGAGCCACGTATACCATCGACATCCCACTTGGAGATAGTCGATGTTGAAACAAGCAGTCACTCGCCTCAGACTGCATCCTCTTCAATCACATTGAGTCTAGTGCCCTCACTCCCCATAATTTCACACGTTTCTAGGACACATACACCTTTTACTGCACTACAGAGTCTTCGTGATTCTGTCAGAACGCTCGATGATGTCTCTGTGATTGAGAGCGGAAGACTTAGCACGGCCAACATCACAACAACCGGTGAGCCTAGGCCATCATCCGTTTGAGTCTGTCTCATCGATGATGCCAACGGGAAGTCTTGGTGACCCGTACAACGATCAAGACGATGATCAAGATCGCCGCGAGGGGGAGAATAGGCAGCAAGCCTCACAAACTCAAGGACCCGTACAATCGACGCCGCCTGCCTTCTCTGCACCTGAAACGACGCCCGCAACAAAAACCTCACACCCCACTAGCCAAAAAGCCCACCCTATTAACCCCGAGTCACTAGCCAAATCACCCTCACCCCACCTACTACCGTCTCCGAACCTCTAACTGTCACATCGGCGTTAGCGACCACCACCACACCTTCTCCACCCACCATCTCAGAACCTCTAACTGTCACATCGACGTTAGAGGCCACGACCACATCTCCACCACCCGACACCCAAATCATCCTCGCCAAAACCATCACCACAACCGAACCACCAGAATATCCACCACAACCATCCCCACAATCCACAAACTCCTCCGACGCAACACCCTCGCCACCACACAGCCATACCCCTCTCAATACCGATTCCAACGTGGCTTCCGAGGACGTCTACTGCGCACAGAACGAGATCGAGGCCTACATCTTTAACGATGAATGGCTGTACACACCCGCCGATGCAGTAGCAGCCAGGAAGTTGGTGGAAAATGCTCGACGTCTGCTAAAAGAAGCTTCACTTACGCTGATCAACACTGCAGATGATAGACGGAGAGGAGTATGACGCCGAACCCGCCGAGCTCGAGGACATTCTACAATTTCAAGCGAGCAAGCTGAGACTCCTACTGCTCAACCGGATGTGCCCACGGCAGATATACCGAAAGCACCGTGGGAAAACAAAAAGATCACTGTGCCATTCCAAGAAGAGATCAGGAAGAGGATCTGGCTGCGCAAGGAGCAGATCATCACGACCTTCGACGAATATGAGCTGATGAACATCCAAAATTGGAGCGAGGAAAAGAGAGACCTCTATCGATGGAGCCTTCTTTGCCACAAATGCACAAAGAGGACGCTGATCGATGAGGAAAACATCGCTCTGGAAATGAATCGGGCCCCCATCTCCAAAGTCACTGACCTTCGCCAAGAATCGAAAGGACGTGTCCACTATCCAGTGTGCACTGTAATGAGGCAGGATGAGAGCTACAGTGAAGTCAGTGAGGCGGACTTCAAGTTTCTGCGCCTGGGTGACCTGTACAGCATGCTGGAATCCATGAAACAGTTCAGACTCGTCCTCAGAAGTTCTGGACATCTCGTACGAGCTGAACCGGTCACCATGGGATATGTGGCTCTCAAGCGCCACATGCTCCGACAGGTCAGATTCTTCGCCACCCACGATCTGTCGGTGGAGCACAACCAGAAGAAGGTGAACCTAACTCGCCCATCTTTCAAGAACGCGGACGACTACCGAGAAGGCGATGTGATCGACGGAGATGATTCGGCGGTCGCCTACTCGAACTACAAGGGAAATGAGGCTGCTGCTGCTGCGCTGCTCCGAAGTGGCAAAGTTCTCGGATGGCACGCTCACCATCATCCAAGACAAACTCATGAGGATTTGCCGCATCCTTTCGGAAGAAGATCCACTCTGCCGATCCAAGTTCGCGAAGATCATTGACGCTATAGCTGATCGAATGGTCCTTCGAAGGAATCTCCGCGCTTCGAGTTCAAACTAGGACTTCGCGAAACACTAACACGCTAATCCACTATCACGACGCCCAAGATCCAAGACTCCCAACAATTGACACAAAGGGGGAGATTGTTAGGATATTTATAGATTGTGTCAGTAGTTTAAGTCTTATGATTAATATTGTAATTATCCTTTTAGCTTGGGCTTTGAACTAGAATGTAATTATTTAATATTTAGTGTTTGGGCCTTAATATACCTAGGGTTAATGTGGTATATAAGGTTTTACCAACACAATTTGAAAGGTAATCAAAGATCAAAAGGCTAAACCCATTTTTCACACAATACTCACACTTGAAGGTGAGAACCTCTCCCTTTTTCATTCCATCAAAGCTTCTTTGATTCCTTGTTTGGTGCATTCGGGACCAACAGATGAGCTAGTCTCCCTAGAATGTAAGCTCTTAGTGAGTTCCTCTATCTTCGTATGGGAACTTCTAAGTTCGGATTCGAGACTAGTGATCTTCTCTTTAGACCTAGACAATTTGTCTTCTACTTCCTTTATACATTTCTGCTCAATGTTAGCGTATTCTATTTTATACGATTCTAACATGGTCAATAATGTGGAAGAAGAGTCTACCTCTTTTGACGAGGTGGATGCGTTGTCTTCGTCCGTCCGGTTGGATATTTCGGCGTCCGATTCATTGTCAAGACGGGCCATGAGGGCTAAATTATCTTCTTCAGAACTTGACGTGTCCTCGAGCCATTGGTCTTGTTCGGCCATGAGAGCTACTCCAGCTTCCTTCTGTTTAGTCAATTGGAGCTTCCTGGAGTAGTAGTTGGCATCTCTCTTCTTCGGAAGAGTGCACTCTCTGGCAAGTGACCTGGCTTGCCACAGTTGAAGCATTTGTTAGCCTCTTTTGGGTTCTTGACTTCGGAGCTCTCTGGTGCACGTTCTTTGTTTTTAGAGCTTGTAGTCCGAAGTCTGTTGGCTGAGGTTGAAGACTTCTTCTTGAAGTACTTCTTACTCATCATTTTTCCAATTAAGGCCAACTGCTTCCCTGGGGCTTTTCTATTTGGCTCAACGTCGGAGTTCGATTCTTCTTCCGACTCTGAAGGAGAATGAGGCCTAACGATATTTTCTTTTCTTAATTTTTAGCTCCTCTTCTCCAAGACTAAGGCAACAGTGTCTTCGATCCGTTTGCCCTTCTGCTCCTTTTGAATCTCGCTTATATCATCCTCATGTTGTGTGAGATTGTCAAACACAGCATCGATATCCAACTCTCTAGATCTTTATTCTGTCGAATTTGAGTGGATATTTTCTTCCATTCCGCGGGCAGAGAAGAGAGAAATCTGATGGTCTCCATATTGGTCTTCGTGATTTCTATCTTCCTCATCTCGTTGAGAAGAGTGAGATATCTTTGGTTGATCTCATATAGACTCTCCTCCCGCTTTGCTTTGAAGGAGTCGTCAGCAGTGAGAATGTTCGCCTTTTTGGCCATTATGCCAACTTCCGTCCTCTGCATCATCCTATGCAATTCATCCCACATTCCTTTAGCCGATAAAGGCTATCAATCTGTCTATATATGTCGTTGGGGATGCCCTGCATGAGGTTATTCATGGCTACTAGATCAACCTTAGCTCGAGCCCTTTCCTCTATAGAGTATTCCCTAGGCTCCTTTAGTCGCCTAGAAGGTGGAATTGGAGGAGTAGCTGTTTTATCACCGGGTACATGGACCCAGAATTGTGCCGGTCCCTCTTCAAGAGACTGCAGTAGATTTTCAGCTTAATCATTTAAAGCGATGAAATTGAGGAAGCGGCTTCTCCAAACGGTATATTCGCCTCGTTGCAAAATCGGCGGACAGTTGCCATTTCCAAGAGAATAAGCATCCATTTTGTGTAGTGGTTGAGTTGTTGAAGGATCTTCATTAAGTGTTTTGAACGTTTGAAGATGATGTAATGTGCTTCACAAGTGACAAAGTCCGTTAGTAGCGTTTGTTTGAAAATGATCGAGAATTGATTTCGATTCAATCTTTAAAGTTTGATCGAAATTAATTTCTTCGATTTGAAAAGATGGTACTGTTTTCACGCGTCAGGTACTGTTCAAAAATTTTCGAGCGGAAAATATTTCGACTTGAACGTAATTTTACGCTGAGAAATTGTGCAAACAGTGAGATCAATCTTAAATTATTGACTGAGGTTTGCGATCGAAAATTTTAACCGTCGAAAAATTTTGTTGACCAGAATCCACAATGTAGCGACTCGATAAATTGACCAGAATTTTCGAGCGTAAAACCTTTTTTTAATTGATTTTGGTCGAAGAGGTTCAGTACCCTAAGGAGTTTCTCGCTGAGTCAAATATAAATGGTTGACCGAAAAGGTTTACGGGCGAGAATCAAATATGTGTGAACGACTAAGTTTTTCGAGAGAAAAAGTTTTGCGCGGGGCTCAGAATAGTCAATTCTCGTCGAAATTTTATCGCTCGTAAATTTTTCTAAACACGTTCTTGACAACAGCGACTTCAGTAACTAATCAGTATTCTAATTGAGCAAAATTTTTCGCACAGAGGTTTTCGATCGAGAAATTAATTTCGATCGAAGACTTAGCGAGAAAAATTAAAATTCACAGTTTAAACGCAGAATACGATTTTAACACAGATTCAAGCAAATACTGAAAATTAATCGATGAAACTACAGGTATATGCTCGGAATCAGCTACTGAGTATTCACTAACAGAAGATTAAACATATTTTGAAGCAAATAATGTTCAATTTGACGAAAATCAAAATATGTTCATACTGTTTTCGCATGAACAGTAATCTCACAGAATCAAAAATTCTACTCAAATCATGATTCTGATTGCTACCGATCTAATCCTGATTGATTAATACTACTTATGCGAGCACATAAACATCAAAATCAGATCAAATAAGCACATAATTAAGACTGTTTGACCGAAATTCAACTACGCGCCAAAACTGTTCTTCGTTGGAATAGCGACAGAATAAAATTTCGATCAAATTCTAACAATTTTCGTTTCAAAACGGAACGAATCTGCTCTGATACCAATTGTTAGGTCCTACGATTAACAACTCTATGATCCTAGGCATGAATTCTAAGTAATTTGATGATAATGACCGACATTGAGATTCGATCGAAAAACTCAAATGAAGAACAAGAGAGAGAATTTGAGTAGAGTGAGAACGTTACTATTGTTTCTCTCTCTAGAAATTGAATTGCAAGCCTTTCGGATCAATTTCCAAAACTTTCTCTATTCAGCACAATTTGTTTACATGTATTTATACCAAACAAACTTGGTATAAATATCAAACTAGTCCTAATCTAACGACTACTATACAAAACGCCCCTAATTACAAGGACAACTAATAAAATCAAGCACAATTAAAATATATACTCTACATGGTATAAGAGAATGGGTGGAACACGAGGTGAAGGTAGTGGGGGAGTGGATAAAGGCAAGCAACCCGCAACTCCTACTGATAATCGAGATACGGCAATCCTTCAGCTGACCGAACTCATTCGCCAGCAATCCGCTCAAATTCAAGAAATGATGCAACAGTGAAATACGGGCGGACAGTCTAGCGGCAGACCCTCGCAAGCAAAGAGGGTCGAGATAGTAGGGGAAAGATTTCGCAAGCTTAATCCCCCGACGTTTAAAGATGCCATTGACCCGACAGCGGCCGAGGACTGGCTTTGAACTCTGGAAAGCATGTTCCAGTACAGTCGAATTCCAGAGGAAGAAAAGGTGTTATGTGCTGCCTTCCTACTGAAGGGAAGTGCAGGTCATTGGTTGGATACCATTCTCGCCTCTGAACCCAATGCCAATGGCATGGGAGCGGTTCAAAGAGCTCTTTAGGAGCAAATATTTCACCGCCCCTGTGCGAGCCCAACGGATGAATGAATTCATCAATTTACGACAGGGCTCAATGAAAGTGGCGGAAGACATTAGGAAATTTGAACAGTTATCTCGATTCGCAGCTCACATGGTGAGCACAGATGCGTTGAAGGTGGTGCGTTTCCTGGAGGGCTTAAAGCCCGAATTATAGAGATGTAAACATGGCCGGATCCTTAGGAGCCACCTACGCTCAAGTGGCTGAACGCGCATTAATGGCAGAGCGAGCTGAGCTCCGAATTTTGCGAGCTCAGGAAGCGAAAAGGAAGTTTGTTCAAGGACCGAAATGGAGCGGGGGTAACCCAAAGAGGCCGTTTAATTCCAAGAATGCAAACCCAATTTTCAAAACCGACCTGGACCCCCACAACAGTCTAGCTATAATCAAGGGAGACTGTAATACCCGTAAAGTTAATGCGGGATTTTTGCTATAACTATATGTGTAATTATTTTTGCGAATTAGGCACATTGACAACAAAATCAAGTTATGTAACGGAAATATGAATTTTAATAATTTCAAATTTATTCCGAAATTGAGCGAAAAATTAAATATAATTAATAAATAAGAAAATTGTTGACTAACATTTAACATTCAAAATTAGGCCCAAATTTAATTATTCTTAGGCCCAAAATTATATACATAATATATTAGATAAGCTTCCTTAGGCTTAGGGAAAAGAAATCGTTATCCTACCCATGTCCCATCAAGTTTTCTGTTGACCACTTAGTACTTATCTACCCTTACTAAAAATATAACGTCATTTGAGGAAGAAAACCCTTGAGAGAAGAAATAGGAAAAAACATCAAACGGTGGAGGAGCTTTTCAACGAAAATTGAGAATCTAACACCCAAAAGGAGTTCGAAGGTGATAGTTACCAAATGTATAATCTTTTTAGCCTTAATATTTAATTTATTTTGGTAACAAATGCTACTACACGACTATATGAAGGCAGTAAGAAGTTTTGAAATTTATAAAGTTTAGAAGATCTTAGGGTTTTCAAAATCTAGTTCATATCCATGAGTATTTAAACGGTAAAAATGTTTCAGGAACAATCGGTCGCTTTCGGCTGTACCACTTTTCAGAACTACAGTAATCTTCTAAGTTGATTACAATGATAGTTTAATTGGTAATTATTATGCTTTTTAGAAACTTAGTGTTCTAATGTGTACCGTTTTCTAGAATTAGCTTAATTTTTGAAGCTGAGTTCGATGATATATGAATATGTATTTTTAGGGTTTTCGGAAGAATTAACATGTTAAAAAATCGGGCGATTTTGATTGAAATAAGTTTCGGGCGAAAGTAATTTCGCCGAACTTAACCCCTAAATCGGAAAATTTAGCAGTCTAACTTGTAATCTTAAGAAATCGGGCGATATAGTTTCGACCGATTTAAGTATATGATATAATTTGTGTCACTCTGCAATTTTAAAAATCGGGCGACTTAGACTTCTCAAATCGGGCAATTTGAGAGCTAGATGAAATCGGGCGAAATGAGGTTGAGCATGCAAGGAATCGGCCGAAATGCTTGGAATCCCATACGTGAAATCGGACGATTTGGAATGCTCAAATCGGGCGACTTCACAAACTGAAATCGAGCGATTTAGGTGGTTTAAACATTTTCAATTTCGGGCGAATTTAAGTTAGGAATCGGCGTTGACTTGATTTTTACCACAAATCAAGTTAATTAATTTAGCGGGCTGACCGTGGACTTCCGATATGATATTTAAATATAATTAATTTATACCAATATAGTTCGACAATTAGCACAGATACTAATAAAATTATTATGTCCAGAGGACCGACCTATAGAGACTCCCCCAGACTTCCTATTTGATCATAGCAGGAGGACAGGTAGGTGGATCATCCATGTAACGATACGTAAACACATATGTGAATTATGTGTTTTCATGTGATTCGATGATTTTCGTGACTTACGTGATTTACCTGTTGTACGTACGTTTTATATAAATCATGTTTTTATGACATTTTTATATGCATGGCACGTGCATATCACGTTAGGGCGAGAGATGGTTATACCATGATGTGACGATAGGATATGAGATATTGACGTACGGGGTAGAATGAGATGTTTGTGATTGGCGACTCTTAGAGGAGTCGAGGTTCTTCAACAAGTAGCACAGCCCGGGGCAGAAATGGGGCAAAGCTCACTTCCACTAGTGACGGATCAGGCTCTTGAGGATATTGAACGTGATCCTACTCCTCATACAGCCACCCCATCCGACACGGAGTCTGATGAGGAGATCAGCTTGATAAGACGGACTCCCATACGACTTAGCATACAAATCGAGGCCCTCTTCACCGCCGTCACCACCTCACCAGATACCACGCCGATCATCTTTTCAAGTGACGCGGCCACTACTTCGCTCAATCTTGAGCCGCACCACAATCTACCGGTGTCTTGTTCGCAGGCCCACACCGAGTCTGCCGAAACACCCATAGAGGAGAATCTTCCAGATTCGACTCAAGGATTGGGTGGAAGTATCGTAGAGTCACAGCCTCAGTGACTCTGAGCTAACCTGAGGAGCCGGTGTCTGGTCAAGGGTTGTTAACAGGCGACTTCAGTCGTCCTGGTCCATCCACGGAGGCGTCCGCCCCATTGTGACTGAAGACCACCTCCAGGCCGCTCTCTCCGCAGCATTCAATCCTTCGAAGACAAAATTATGGAGAGCGTGCGTATGACAATCAAGACGTCCCGTCAAGATCGACGGAAAGCACCCGTCCCGGAGCCATCTTCAGCACAAGCCGACCTCACCGCCTCACAACCCACACCCACCGACCCCTTACAAAACTCATCCATCCTAATCAACCCATACACCATCAGGAGTAATCGCTCTATAGGCGACTGGTGGACCATCCTGAGCCATCTACCCAAACGTGTCGAGGCCAGAGCTCTCACTCCAGACGCCGACATGACGACCCTGATGATCAGGATCCTCATGACGGGGAGAGAGGCCAAGGACATCTAAGACGAGTGGCCAAGGACAAGGCTCGGGCGCAACGCAAATAGGCGGTGGAGCAGGTGAAACACAAACCACCCATACCCAAACTACCCACACCACGCACCGCACCACCACTCTAACCCAAATCGACCCACCAACCTTTCACCTAAGGACGCCTCCGGCCACACCACAGACCTTCACAAGCCCCTTGTTTCCGGAAGAAGAAGCAAGTGCTGCCATGCTCGTCGCTCTGGCGCAAACTCAGGCGACTCCCTCAACAGCTCCAGACCAACCGGGACCATCTAGACATGGCGTCAACCCACACGAGGTCCTAGACAAGTACATTTTCGAACGACAGTGGATGACCCATTCCATGCCCGATGAGAATTAAAGACAACGGCTTCAGGACGTTCGACACTTCCTACAACAAGCCTCGATAGACCTCGTGCTCATAGAAGACGAAGAACTTCAAGAAGGAGAAGACTACCAGCGAGATATCCCAAGGCTACCAGAGTTGATCGCACAACGAGCGGCTTCCCCCACAAGACAAATGCCAGGGACAGTTCGATCGACACGCCATGGGAGAGTATTCGAATAGAGATACACTTCCTTGAAGAAGTTCGTGAACACATCTGGAGGTCATCGGACAAGGTCAAGAAGCCGACCGAGTTCGAGCTAAGAGGGATCTCTCACTGGGATCAGCAGAAGAGGATGACCTACCTCTGGATGCTGACTCAACTTGGACCTGATGTAAGGCTGGGGAGACTAAAGGACAAGTCAAGAGCCACTATAAGAGTCTCTCCCCGATTTGCCAGCTTCTCAGCGTCTACTGTGCTAAAGGAGGACTTCCAACCCCAACCTACGTTATTGAGCGAGTGGACAGAACCCGAGAGGAACTAAGAGAGAGTGATCTTCCGTATCTCCCTGCCGACGAGGTATACAACCTCTATCAGCTGTACGTGGAGAAGTACAAAGGTCCTCAAGGCTTCGTCAAGAAAGAAGGCCTCGAAGGGCTCTACCGGTTCATGATGCGCCAAGTCAAGTAGTTCGCCGCGCATGACCTTTAGATGGCTCTGGAGAGCAACATGAAGAAGGTCAACATGACCGCACCGTTCAACAAAGGACCTGAGATCGAAGGGCTTCCAAGCAATCATGTGCACGTCAGCTCAGTCCTAGGCATCACCGACCACAATCCAATCATCAAGAAGACTAGGTTGATGCTGAAGACTGAGATTCAGAAGTTTTGCCACGGAACGCTCAAGGTCATCAGGAGGAATATAGGGCAAATGTTGGAAGAAATCAACCGAGAGACGATGCTGAGAATCCATCAGTTCGTGAGAGAACAGCCGCTCCTGATGGAGTTGTTAGACGACATCGAGGAGTGCCTGAAGCTGAGGGAAACGCTCAGGAACTTCGAGTATGCGCTGGGCTTGCGCAAGTCGTACTACGCCCGACGAGGACAAACAGGCGAAAACGCAATCAAGCACAAAGGGGGAGATTGTAGAGTATATATTTTAAATTGTGCTTGATCTCATTAGTTGTCCTTGTAATTAGGGGCTTTATATTTATATTAATCCATAGATTAGAACTAGTTAGATATTTATACCAAGTATGTTTGGTATAAATAGATGTAAACAAATTGTGCTTAATACAGAAACTTAGAGAATTGATCCGAAAGGCTGCCGAATTCATTTCTTGAGAGAGAAACACATAAAGCTTTCTCACACTAAAGGTTTTCTCTCTCGTGTTCTTCAACAAAAGGTTTTCGATCGAATTTCAATCTTCTCACACAAAGCTTTATTTGTATTCGTGCCTAGGAGTAATTGTGTTGACAAACAAGGACCTAACAGTTACGAGAGAAAGTTAATAACAGGAAGGCTGAGATTAGAAAATGTCGAAAGAAATCACTTGCAAAATAAGAGAATTTCGAAATAATTGGATCTCAAAATCTCTTAGTCTCGAAATCTATAGATTTCAAAAGGAGCCAAGGATGAATGTGGAGATCTTTTAGTCTATAGTAGCATGAATGTCGAAATGTGTAAACCTTGAGAGAGTGAGAAGAAATTTCGATATACTAGGATCTCCACATTTTGAAGCTCGACATTTATAAAACTCGAAATCATTGAAGTCGAAGTCTTTAAAATCCATGAACAAAGAATGTCGAGACATTGGGAATTTAAATCTAGGACATTCTAAGTAATTCGGAAACCAAGATGAGAATAGAACTAAGATAAAGTCGTCGATGTCATTTATTCAGTATAACACACAAAACCTAGATAAAGAACTTGACATAAGTTAAGATGTTTCATTTACAACATATCAAAAACCTAGGAGCAAGGAAGGAACGAGATATCAAATATCCATAAGCTACGAGGAGGTAATAATTCTTTAGTTTGACTTTACATTTTTACTTAGACCGAGCATGTTGGGATGATTAGGGAACATGAAAATTTTGTTTATTCAAGTTTACATGAAGCTTTGATTTCTGAAAAGACCTAAGTATGTTAAAGTCATTGGTGTTCTTGAAAAGTAGGGTTTTTACTTTGATACCACGGTTAGTTCAGTAGGGTTTGGAAATTGTTTAAGGTTCATATGATTTTCAGTTGGGTAAATATGGAAACCCTGTTAGGTCTTGTAGGGATAATCTCGAGCTCAAGGATGAAAATAGAAGAATATCGAAATCATGTAGTGCGTGATTGAGCTCGAGATTCATATTAGAAATATGTCGAGATCCATGTTAAAGTTCATGTCGAAATCTATCTTATATCCTATATCGAGATCCTTGTGTGAAAGCGCTCGTGATTGACCTACATTTCGACATTTAGTGTAAAAGCTCGACATTCATCTTAAGGTCCATGTCGAGATTCAGTTATTAAAATGACTTCGAAACTTGGTAAAAGATCTCGAGATCAAGCTCGAGATTTACCTTACAAACTATATCGAGAACCTTGATCAATCAATCTCGAAATCTTGTATAACTACTTTGAGATTCTAGGGTTATGTATATCGAGATTCATCTTTAAAATTAACTTCGAAATTAGGTCAAGCTCCATCTCGAGATCCATATCGAGATCTATTTCACGAACATGTCGGATCTATTCTTAATTCATGTCGAGATCCTTATGAATCTCGAAATGATATTGTTCAAGTTAAAGCAAAGTTCGAAACTTTAGGGTTTCGAAATTTATAAAAGTCAAAATTAGGGTTTTCAAACTAAGCCGCTTTGTGAAACTGTAATTGGACTAACAAACCCTAATTTTATATGTTTCTATATTTAGGGTTCGAAGATTAGCTATTTACAGACGCTAAATTAAATAGCTAAGGAGTACCAGGTAAGTGGAAGTCCCAACTACAACACATAATTGTATGTGCATGAAATTATGTGTTATGTGTTTCTATGATATTATTTGACTTCCTATGTGAATTAATTGCGTTGCATGACATGCAATGATTTAATTACATGATATGATGGCATGACACGCATATTCATGACATGAGCATATGCATGCACTTTAGAACGAAAGGCATGATATGAGAGCGTGCATAATATAAGATCGCCTGAGAGCGATAAAGATTCGCCGATATGGGCGTCTGATGTCTACTCACAGTTGAGTCACGGCTCTTCTATGCTATCATGGTGACGTCGTATGGCGCTACCGTCAAGACATGACATGTTCAAGGCAAGACATGAATTTAGGGCTAATGCCCTCATGGCGGATCGTGAAACCTGGAGGGTGCGAGCTGAGTGAGTAAGCGACACCGAGAGTATCTCTCGTGTTGACTACCTTAGATTAGGCTACCAGAGTGAAACGTCCGCGTGGCATATGAAACCACCTTAGAACAGAAAAGGCGCCTCGGGGTTAGCCTCCCTTGAGTGGGTATTGCCACTTATATGATTATTTATCCCTTGTGGATCGAGCTCCATGATGGTGCATAGCAAGATAGCTGAGGGCCCTACATGACAAGACAAGGCAAAAAAAAAATGAGGTCTAGGGAGCATTGGCGCGGATGCCTTTGCGAATTTAGGACGCGTGCATGGCATGCATGGCTTTCTATTACTGAGCTTTATAAGCTGATTCCACGAATTTATGTATTGTAGGTTCACGAGATCACGGTACGTGATCTGTACGAAGGCGATGCCAATTTTTGAAGCTTCCGGAGGACTTTTGATGTGGCAGTGTGTACATGGATGCGACCTGAGTGGCGGGCCGATAGATTATTTGGAACACGCACGCGCACTCTACTTTGTATTTACGTCATAGAAACATTTTGTATTGTACAGAAGAGTTTCCTTTATATAAAGGAAAAATTTTGTACGCATTTTCGAATATAGATTTCATTTATAACACATGCAGTCACATGAATTAGCAATAAGAATGGGTGGTAGAAGTCAGGGGCGCCACAGGAAGACAAGGGCAATAAGGTAATTTCAATACTAGGGAGTTAAAACTATATTTTTTGCCTGCTGTCAATCCTATTTATAAAAATAAACTTCTAGGTACTGAGTCACAAGATTAAACATGAGTTAGGTATTTTTCTCCCAAAAAAATATCTAAGGCAACAACAACAACGTTGATGGGTCCACACTCCACACTGTTTCGAAATCAATGAATAAATGTACTTGTATTTTCCTTTGGATTCAACCATTAAATACCTACATCAACAAAATAAAACAGTTCAGTCTCATGTCAGACTCTTTTTTTAACTTAGGTACCTACTTGAATTTATTTTACTGATAGGTACCTAACTGACGAATTTACCCTTGCTAAAACTGCTTTATTACATCCTTTACCTGAGTTTCTTATTCCAGCATACGTTCGTTCATAAAAAAATTCGTACACCAGAGGAAATCCAAATCGCGCGACATTATTCCGAAATCGAGTCGCGTTTGTTTTGCTTCAGATTCCTCGTCGTTGGGTTCTCACTCCGCGTGGTATTCGCCTTCTGAAATCAACATTCTTCCCAAAAGATATGTCCTTCGCCTTCTGAAATCGTCGTGGTATTTCATCTTTTTGGGTTGCGGAGAATCAATAGGCTTGTATCTAGTTTGCCATTGCCATTATTCGTTGGGTTTAAGCATTTTCGGTTAATGTCGTAATAATCTCTGCGTGTTTTTCGAACGAATCAATTTGTTATTAGATTTGGGTTTTATTCGAATGGTTCAATATAATGTGGTAGATTTGTGCGTGTTTTCTCGAATGGGTCGATTTGCTGTGGTCGATTTGGGTATTTTCGAATGGTTCAATTTGCTGTGGTCGATTTGGTCGTTTTTGAATGGGTCGATTTGGGTTTTTTTGAATGGGGTCAATTTGTTTGGTACTACATAATCACTGTATTTGATACCATCTGTTTGGGCAATTTGGTACGCCATGTGTGTATAAAATGGTACTGCTTCTTAACAATTTTGCTATTTTGCAGAAATGCCTCGAACAGGTTTGAGCCTTCTTCTAGGTGCCATCCTGCGCTCTTTCGATCTAGCATAAGATTACCTGGCCGCTAGAGCATTCGTAAGTTTAACATTGTGCATATTCCGTCGACTATTGCAGGTCTGCGTTAATGTCGTTTTTATATTGTGCATGCTCATTTTCCGACGAATTATTGGGCACGGAAGTATAAGTATCTATGTAAAAAGACCGTGGATCCAGAGTTTAACCGGTCTGCGTTAACCGTACCGTTATGTATATATGTAATATCGTACCATAAACAGAATATATGAAGTACCTATCTGTTGTACAGTAAGGTACCTTATCATTTACATATATAGTACCATAATCTTCAGTTTTACCGTATCACTATGTATACATATATAGTACCCTGAAAGTGTACCGTACCATTTGTTATACCATCGAAAACAAATAGATTCCTAACTGAATTGCGTTGTTCTGTGTTTTTGACAATACCTAACAATAATAAAATGACGAAAAAAAATTTCACACATGTTGGACTCACCAGATTTCTCAAATTATGTTGTAAGATACTCTTGCTTCTATCCCTATATTCTAATGAATCTTGGTGTTCGAAGGTTTAATTCATGCGTGTAAGGCCTAATGTACCTAATTTGATATGAAACGTAACTAATACTCTATGCTAGTGTTTTGGGGTGGTTCCAGATGAAAAAACTAATTCGTACGACCTCGAAAAATACTAACCTAGGATAACGCATCACATATTTAAGGGACGTCGTACCTTTCTTTTCTTTGTGGGGGTATCTGTTTTTTTTTTGTTTTAAGCGTCAACCGTCTCAGATACGGTTGTAGTAATCAAACACTTTATCAAAGCCAATGACAAGTCATATGAGCTGTCTTTTTTTATTTAGTACCTCGTATGTCAGAAATATGCCCACTCATGATAGAAAAACGTCATAAATATGTCCAGTCATGACAGAAAACGTCAGAAATTGTCTCTTTCTTTATTCACATCAAGCATCTTCTTAAAGGCTTCGTTCATGACGAAATATCCCCAAGTCTTAAATTCGAACTCTTACTTTAATTTATATGGTACCTATTTCTGAAAAATGATACGGTACCATCTATGGTATGTTTACAGTACCTTATTGTCATATCAGTATTTTGTTGGCATATATTACAGTAACAAATTGGCATATGTTAGAGTACGTTGTTGGCATATATTACAGTACCTTGTTGTCATATATTACGGTACCTTGTTGGCACATATTACGGTACCTTGTTGGCATATATTACAGTACTTCGTTGTCATATATTACAGTACCAAATTGGCATATATTATAGTACCTTTTCAGCATATATACATTACCTTGTTGTCATAGATTAAAGTACATTGTTGGTATCATTTAGACAAAAAGAATGAGCCATATCCTATTGACACATTTGGACAAAAGAATAACCTACTGTGGATAAAAGAATGTGCCATTACCATACAAAGAGCAACAAAAAAGGTTTTTGGGACAAAAGCAGTAACACAATACATGGCAAATACGGACCCTCCGTCGATACAGCTTCTCTACAAGTACGACGATTATTCCCCTATTTCTCACATATTTTGCACTTGTTGGATTTCTATCTATCTGAGAAGGAATCCTCCGCGTCTTTCGGCAATCAGGAAGAACATGAATGTCCGGGTCACGAATAAAATTCCCGTCATCGGTTTGAGCATTCATCTCGTGCGTCATCGCTTCACTGATCAATAGTAAGAATGACTCCCTTTATACTCACACAATGCAAATAACGTCCCACCACCAACCGAACTTCTAGGCGGCATATTTTCAGACGATATGACAACCTGTATAACTGGTACTGCTGTATAGTTTGCAATGGTACTGCGTCGTACGCGTACATGCCGTATAGACACATACAATGGGACGTAATAAACATACAAATGGTACGTAATACATAACAAATGGTACGTCGTATCAGTTATATAAAAAATCCTAACATTCCACCCTTATATTGAGCTCTTGGATCGTATTCAGCTCCAGATTTGGGCTAAACCTTGAACAAACGAGTGCAATCGATTAACCAAACCCAAACAAAACAAAAGCTTACCTGACAAAATCGAGACCCAAAATCGAGAACCCAACGTTCAAGAGGCTCGTCGATCGTTGTTCGGCGCCGCCGCACGAGCGGAAGGAGGTGGTCGGCAAGAAGAAACTTCGTCGACGGCGGGATGGAGCTCGATAATTGCAGAGAAGAAAAAATGAAATGAAACTGTAAATCAACTAATAAGGGTATTTTGGTAATCTTAGGTGATTAGGTATCTATCTGTAAAATTTTTATTCAAATGGGTACCTAGCTTAAAAAGATGTCTGACAAGAGACTGAAGTGGCTTTTTAGTTTTCTATCATGTATTTATGTGTGGATTGCCGTTTTCTTTTCTACCCAATAAACATACCTTTTTTTGTCACATGAGAAGTGCCACTATTGAAATTTAATTGTACAATGGGTATTTATATTCCTTTTAAAAAGTCCTAGGGTGGATAAAAAACTTTATTTTTTTTAGGAAGGTCACTATTATATATGTAAGCTATACAAAGATTGTTAAGGGAAAAGGAGGGGCTCACCATAGGCGGTGGCGTGAAGTCCAATAGCAAACTCAACTCAACGCGTAAAACAAAATAAAGATAAACTACGACCAAGCAACGCACCAAATTCGACGAAGCCTAGTCAGCTGCAAACGCCAACGATCATCCAAGGTCGTCAACCATGCTACACCATGTACATGGCATCCCTTGCTCCGCGGTCCGACTCCCACCCCCATGCCAACGCTAGTTCTGTGCCCGCCAAAAATGATAAGCCAGCGCTGCTAGAAGCTGGCGATAAGCATAGTGAAAAAGATGCTTCCGTCACTTCGCCGCATAAAAGAAACTGCAAATTTCAATCTTATTTGTTTTGCCATTTATTTTATCTAGTAGTATTTTTAATTGATAAATATTAAAGGAAACCACTCGCTAACTATTAGTTAATACTTTTCGCAACATACTATATATAGAAGTCTTAGAGTAGAATGTCGAGCATTCCAACTTTATTAGAAATTATGTCAAATATGTGGCACTATTTAATCTTATGTTTATA
>JAPQWV010004676.1:0-27615 GCA_027422505.1 Craterostigma plantagineum
GTGACTCGGGGTTTATGGAATGGGATGTTTGGCTAGTGGGTTGGGAGGTTTCTGTTGCGGGTTCCGTTTCAGGTCCAGAGGAGGAGGGCGGCGTCGATTGTAGTACGAATCCTTGGGATTGTGCGCCAAGCTGTCTATTTATCTCCCCCTCGCGCGATCTTGATCATCGTCTTGATCGTCGCGCCCTGAACCCGCTAGTCTCCCTCGCTTGGGTGCGGCAAGACATTGGTTGCAACATGATTTTCTTCATCTGTTGTTCCTCCTCGTCGAGTTCCGTCATTGTCTCGAATCGTGCTCTGAGGAGGTAGAAGAGCTCCTTGGCGGAAATGGAGGAGAGAACAGCGTCCCGTTCTTCATTTTGCTTCGGTGGTGGCGTCTCCGTGGCCACACCTTTGCCTTTGTCGATCGTGGACGCTTCGACGCCGCGTAGACTTTATCTAAAATCGACGCCTCAAGAGTCTTTGCAAACTCTTGAAGACGTGTCTCTAGCGCGGTCTCGGTGACTAAGTGGGGTAAAATCTAACAGTTGGAGTCACGAAGAAACTCAACTGACACCGACTCGGTGAATATCGCCGATCGGCCGCCCGTTGCACGGGACTGGAAAAGACGGGGTCACTCAGACTTCCCGTTAGCATTATCGATGAGACAGACTCAATCGATGATGGCCTAGGCTCACGGTTGTTGTGATGTTGGTCCGTGCTAGGTCTTCCGCTCTCAGTCACAGAGACATCACCGAGCGTTCTGACAGAGTCACGAAGACTCTGTGGTGCGGTAAGAGGTGTATGTGTCCTAGAAACGTAAGGAATTATGGGATGAGGCACTAGA
The DNA here is from genome assembly GCA_027422505.1 of Craterostigma plantagineum. NCBI lineage: Eukaryota > Viridiplantae > Streptophyta > Magnoliopsida > Lamiales > Linderniaceae > Craterostigma > Craterostigma plantagineum. The sequence goes on from JAPQWV010004676.1 coordinate 826, forward strand.
CTCGATGTGCATGAAGAGGATGCAGTCTGAGGCTAGGGACTGCTTGTTTCAACCATCGATCACCTCCAAGTGGGGTGTCGTGGTATACGTGGCTCCTCGTGGAATGAAATATCTTCCTGTAGAGAGGAAGATAAGTGGACTAGGGGACATTTGCGTGGTTGAGCCAGATGCCACGACTTCTACTCGGGAGGTGAACACATCACCTCCTTTCCTATTGGTTCGGCTCGGCTTATTGGTGGGCTGAGGAGGTCGATCGTGTTTTTTGTTTCGATCGACGCTCCGTGGGACGGCTTACGTCATCCTTACGCGCCCCGTTTTTTTCGGAACGCGGGTGGAAGAGGATGCGGCCGTGACTCGATGACCTTTTGGAGGTAGTGGTGGGGGGTTGGCTAGTCCCGAGGTTAGGAGCAGGGGGGTTGATCTGCTCCGTAGGGACAGTGGATCGAGGGTGCGGGCTTTCACGCAAGGAGGCGGTTGAGGCACGGTATTCTTGGACGTGCGGGTTGGTTGGGTCGGCGTAGGCGAACACGTCGTCCGGATCACCATTGCGTGTCGATCCTTCGCCGTGTGTTCTTCTTGGCGAACTTCTCGACTGTTGGGATTTGAAAGTGTTCTGCTTCCGGACGAATGCGGATGTTGGTTGAGTGTAGGCGGAAGTGCTTGATCAGAGCTGGGAGCCATCGCATGTACGGGACGAACCGGTTCGTGACTCCCTTGGCGATTTCCCGGTCGCGTCGCTGGATCATCGAGACTAGGTCCACCCAGATGATGTCGGCGTAGTTGTACTTGCGGTTGTGAGCGATGCCGGTCATGATGGTGAGGATTTGAATGTTTCCACGATCCTGACCGGCATGCTTTCCAGACATACACTTGTTCACCAGCAGGTACAGCGTCCGCCAGTGTAATACCCGTAAAATTAATACGGGATTATTTTTGTAATATTCGAAATTAATGAAGATGGTTTTTCGAACGAAACCGAATTTTCGGGAGCGAGCCGAAAATATCAGTCAGGGCCGAGGAAAAACAAGTGGGCCGAAAATGCTTAAGAAACCCAAGAATAAAAATAGGTTGAATAATATAAGACCCCAAAATAAATTAGTAAAGGCCCTAATTAAATTATAAAGGCCCAAACAAGTGAATTAATAGCCCAAATGAGTTAAAATAATGAGATAAGGACAAAGTTTCCTTAATTTGAGGGAAACCCACGTTGGAAGCCATACTTTCACTAGATATTTGTACCTAAAATATCCTTAGTAATCATAGAAAGAAACGTGAGATTGGAAGCCAAAAAGAAAAAGAAACCCCATTTGCAAACCTTCAACTCCAACGTGAATATCAAAGAAAGAAGAAAAGGAAGAAAACCTCATTTGTGAGCCATTAAATTCCAACGAGCTTAAGGAGTGGGTCGAACCAAGCAAAGGACCAAGAGTTTCGGCTAGTTCAACCTCACAAAGAATCATTCTAACTTAGCTTGGAAGTGAGGTAGGTGGTTTATACCCCTACAAACCCTTTTAAAGTATATTAATTTCCGTAAAATGGTTAGAAGTCGAATGGAAGGCCATTCGATTTCATATTCTTAAGTCTTATAACCTTTAAAATTTTTCGTGGCATGTTGGTATGTGTTTCAATGTGATTTCGAACTCAAAATATGAGTTCTTGGTTGATGATTTAGATTACGGGTTGAGCGACGAAGAACTTGGTTGAATTTCTGAAAAATGTCGAAATCTGTAAAAGATGTCGAAGCCTCATAAATGTCGAGACCATGATTTCTGAAAAATGTCGAAATCTTTGGAAAATGTCGAGTTCATTGTAAACTGACGAAATCATTGAAAATGTCGAGTTCATTGTAAAATGTCGAAATCATCGAAAAATGTCGAGTTCATTGTAAAATGTCGAAATCATTGAAAACTGTCGATATAATGTAAATGTCGAGACATACCAAAAATGTCGAGCGAAGAATGTCGAGGCCTCTAACAAAAATGTCGATATCTTATACTAAATGTCGAAACTTTTATAGAATGTCGATATAATATAAATGTCGAGACATACCAAAAATGTCGAGCGAAGAATGTCGAGGCCTCTAACAAAAATGTCGATATCTTATACTAAATGTCGAAACTTTTATAGAATGTCGATATAATATAAATGTCGAGACATACTAAAAATGTCGAACTCTAGTAAAACAGAAAATGTCGAGCTCTTACTTAAAAATGTCGAGCTTTAGTAAAATAGAAAATGTCGAGCTCTTACTTAAAAATGTCGAGCTCTAGTAAAATAGAAAATGTCGAGTTCTTACTTAGAAATGTCGATATACAAACCTTAGAAATGTCGAGTCCCTTCACTATACATATCGACTTCTATCAATTATGCAGCTCGACATCTTTGTAATACAATTCGACATCTGTTATAATTTATCTCGAAATCCATCTATTAACTATCTCGACATTTTTCTACTGCACAACTTAAATCGCCCGACTTTTACCAAATTACTTTTAAATAAAATATTTTCGTACTATAACATATATTTTCGGGTCAACCCATATTTTAAATTATAAAAATATTATTTTTGGAATTTCAAACCATCGGCCTAGTATCGGGTTTTAATAAAGTAAATTTTTTTTTTTTTTACGAGTTATACTACTTACGAGTTTATGAAACGTGTGATGTGTTCATGTGATTGATTTTATGTACATATCACGACATGCACGGGTGAGAGTGATGATGATGTACCGTATTCATACGGTGACGCCTTACGGTGTCGGATGAGTGGGGTAGAGTTACCGATGTTGGTAGTCAGGTCTAGACTCGATAGGGCACCTGGTGGAGAGGGGGTTTGCGACACCCATCTACTCGGGATTGAGCCACCCGAGGTGCACACCACCGATATTATATTGGCTCAGGGACGGCAGACAGATGTGAGATTCCTGTCTACCCGGGTAGTGGTAGACTACTCGGGGAGTTACACCAAGGTGTAACACCGTCGGGTTGAGATTGTGTGCGGAAGGAGCGACCCGGCACGGCCGGCGTGGGCTACCGCATGATTATGGCGTACCTTGCCATGCGCGCGTGGGTGCCGAGTCTAGCCTAGGGCCCTGATATGTGACGAGACGTGAGATAGGTCGAGCGTGCATACTTCATGTGTGAGGACATGGGATTGGGTTAAGTGCACGCACGCATATGCATTGCATGTTTTTACTACCACCTACTGGGCGTTTTTGCTCAGGGTTTTATTTTATAGGTGAGACTGCGCCCGACACCGATGGGTGTCAGGGTTAGCTGTAGGCGGGCTGGCGGCGGTAACTCCACGGGCTTTTGAGGGCGGAGCGGTACATGGGACGCGACCTGTGGAGAGGCTTAGTTTAGTTTAGTCGGGATAGATTTTTGGGGCTTCGGCCCGGTGTGTAGATATGACGCTTTTTGTAAAACCCGACTATTGATATATATGATAAATGTAAATTATTTTATTAAAAGTTTTAATAAATCGGGTCCTCCGCGACTTCTGTTGCGGAAATCCGCCAACTAATTTAATTAGGAAGTAGGGTCGCCACAGGTGGTATCAGAGCGTTAGGTTCTAGGTTCTGAAGACTGTCCATGTACCTCCGCTCAGAAGCCGGGAGAACCAGCCTCGCCTGTAAGTGTTATATGCTAATGTGATTATGTGAGTTGATATGTGTTCGTTTATGTGCGCTAGCTAGCATTCGAGAATGTCGAGAGGAAGACCTAGACGAGAGTTCGTAGGAGAAACGAGTCGACGGGACGAACCTGAGTCCCCGACTCCTGAACACGACACTATCCGACGGTTGACTGAATTAATCCAACGACAGTCAGACCAAATCAACAACCTCATAAATCATCAAAGCTCATCTGAGCACCGTTCCTCCCCGCAACTCGATCGCGTGGAAATTATCGGGGAGAGGTTCCGCAAACTGAATCCCCCAAATTTCGCCGAGGCCACCAACCCTGCGGTGGCTGAGGATTGGATCGGAACGATTGAAGACCTCTTCATTTATAGTCGTGTTCCGAATAACGAGAAAGTTCTGTGTGCCGTTTCCCTACTTCGGGGAAGCGCGCGATTCTGGTGGAACACGGTGAAGGTGTTGGAAGATCCCGCTGCTATGACGTGGGAGCGCTTTAGAGAACTCTTTTACGAGAAGTACTTCACTGCTCACGACCAAGAGCAGCGAATGTACGAATTCATGAACCTGAAACAAGGACGAATGCCGGTTGCAGAATACATTCGCAAATTCGAGGAGTTATCTCGCTTCGCTCCTCATCTCGTAGCAACTAATGCTCTGAAAGTTACGAGATTCCTTCGGGGACTAAAGCCGGAATTCTATCGAGACCTTAGTGTGGCGGGCATGAGACAGTTGGAATTTCGGCAAGCGACAGAGCGTGCGTTGATAGCCGAACAAGCTGAAGGAGTAGTGAGAGAAGTTCAGGAAGTAAACAGAAAGAGGGAGGCACAACAAGCAGGCGGCAGTCAGAAGCGCCCATTCTTCGGCAATGGTCCGAAGAACAAAGGCAATCGACCGGGCCAACAGATGTGGCGCCCGAACTTTAGCCAGGGACCAACCGACGTTCCCTATCGACCAGCGATGCCAGCGCCACAGTGCCAGCAGTGTGGGCGAAACCACTTCGGTATCTGCTATGGACCTCGACCGACGCAGAATCTGCAGTGCTTTCGGTGCGGAAAGATGGGACACACTGCACGGAACTGCACGGAGGGCCAGCCTCAGTTACAGAATCAACCACAGAAATTGATTCGACCTCCACCTGTACCTGCGAGGGTTTTCACAATGACAAACGAGGAGGCGGAGGCGAATCCAGCCGTAGTGACTGGTACGTTGAATATCTTTCACGTACCATCTTCCATTCTAATTGACTCTGGAGCCACACACTCGTTTGTGTCGGCCAGTTTTGTGACCCGGGCGGGAATATATCCTACCCCTTCGTTGTGCAACTATATAGTTTCCTTGCCCCACGGAGACCCAACTAGGACAAACCTGGTAGTAGAAAACTGTCCCGTGAGAATTGAGGGTCGGGAATTGAATGTAGATTTGATAGTGATCCCGATGAATGACTACGACATCATATTCGGGATGGATTGGCTCTCGAAGTACGGAGCAATCATAGACTGTGCGAAGAAAGTAGTTAGGTTTCAATCGACCGAGGGAGGCGAGTTTGAATTTTCGGGAAAGACGAACAATAAATCAATCCCTAGGATTTCTGCTCTGAAAGCTCAGCGACTCGTAAACACGGGTTGCGAAGCATTTCTGATCTTTGCGGTGAAAGCCGAAGAATCTCCTCAGCCAAAACTAGAGGAAGTTCCTATAGTAAAGGAGTATCCCGACGTGTTTCCCGAGGATCTCCCGGGATTACCGCCAGATCGGGAGATTGAATTCGTAATCGATCTTGTGCCCGGAGCTGCCCCCATTTCTAAAGCCCCGTATCGATTAGCACCAAATGAATTGCGGGAATTGAAGGAGCAATTGGAAGAATTGTTGCAGAAGGGTTTTATTCAACCCAGTTTCTCACCCTGGGGAGCCCCGGTACTTTTCGTAAAGAAGAAAGACGGGTCAATGAGATTATGTATAGACTATCGTGAACTTAATAAGATCACGATAAAGAACAAATACCCGTTGCCGAGAATAGACGATTTATTCGATCAATTACAAGGGGCAACGGTGTTCTCAAAGATCGACCTGCGTTCCGGTTATCATCAGTTGAAAATTCGTGGAAAGGATGTTCCGAAAACTGCGTTCAGCACGAGGTACGGCCACTACGAATTCTTGGTCATGCCATTCGGGCTAACGAATGCTCCTGCCGCTTTCATGGATCTGATGAACCGAGTATTTAAGGAGTTCCTAGACCGTTTCGTTATAGTGTTTATCGATGATATCCTCGTATACTCGAAGACGAAGGAGGAACACGAAGAACATCTGAGAACGGTCCTTGGAATTCTTCGGGAGAAACAGCTGTTCGCTAAGTTTAAGAAATGCGAATTCTGGTTGGAACAAGTGGCATTTCTGGGGCACATCATTTCGGGGAGCGGAATTTCGGTGGACCCCAGCAAGATTGAGGCAATAGAAAATTGGCCACGGCCGACCACTCCCACTGAAGTAAGGAGTTTTCTCGGGCTTGCTGGATATTATCGGAAGTTTATCAAAGACTTCTCCAGCATTGCCTCAACGCTCACAAACCTGACAAAGAAGAATGTCTCGTTCAAATGGACTGAACAGTGCGAGCAGAGTTTTCAGGAGTTGAAGAAGAGATTGACAACTGCTCCAGTTTTAGCAATACCGTCGGGCACTGAAGGATTTTCGGTGTATAGTGACGCCTCGAAGAACGGCTTGGGGTGCGTGTTAATGCAGAATGGGAAGGTAATCGCTTACGCCTCCCGACAGTTAAAGACGTACGAGAAGAATTACCCCACTCACGATCTTGAACTCGCCGCAGTAGTGTTTGCTCTCAAAATCTGGCGACACTACCTGTACGGAGAAAGGTGCGAGATCTTCACAGATCATAAGAGCCTGAAGTACTTCTTCACACAGAAGGAGTTGAATATGAGGCAAAGGCGATGGCTCGAACTAGTGAAAGACTACGACTGCGTGATAAATTATCACCCAGGAAAAGCTAATGTAGTCGCAGACGCGTTGAGCCGGAAAGCCGTAAGTGCTGAATTATGCCAACTCGGAGTTGAAGTAATTCACTTCGGGGAAGTCGAAGCGAGATTGGCAGCGCTGACTCTCAAACCGACGCTGTTAGATCGTATCATTGAGGCGCAAAAAGCAGACGAGCTGTATTTGAAAATTCGAGATGAACAAGATGGAGACGCCCCATCGGAGTTCGAATTCCGAGAAGACGGGAGTTTACGATTCAGAAGTCGGTTGTACGTGCCTAAAGATGAAGAAATCCGTCGAACGTTGATGACAGAGGCACATACGACGACCTACTCGGTACATCCTGGAGCAACGAAGATGTATCGAGATTTGAGGACGAATTACTGGTGGCCAGGAATGAAGAGAGATGTCGCTACTTTCGTAAGCCGATGTCTGACTTGTCAACAGATCAAGGCAGAACACCAAAGGCCGGCAGGAATGCTACAGCCATTGACGGTTCCCGAGTGGAAGTGGGACCACATAACCATGGATTTTGTCGTCGGATTACCCAAGACGGTGAAAGGACATGATGCTATTTGGGTAGTCGTTGATAGATTAACAAAATCTGCCCACTTTCTACCGATCAACCAGACATATCCCATGGAGAAGTTCGCAGAGATATACATTCAGGAAATAGTGAGACTACATGGGATTCCGATATCGATCGTTTCCGATCGCGACTCGAGATTTCTATCTCAATTCTGGGGGAGCTTGCAGAAGGCTTTAGGGACCAAACTATCGTTTAGTTCAGCCTATCATCCCCAGACGGACGGACAATCGGAAAGAACGATCCAGACGCTCGAAGATATGTTAAGGGCGTGTGTGCTAGATTTCCGAGGAAGCTGGAGTAAATACCTTTCATTAATCGAATTTTCGTACAACAACAGCTTTCAAGCGACGATCGGGATGGCACCTTACGAAGCCTTGTATGGGCGTAAATGCCGATCCCCAGTACACTGGGATGAAATCGGCGAGAAGGCGCTATTAGGTCCTGAAATAGTGCGTGAGATGACCGAAGCTGTTAGTAAGATACGGGAGAGGATGCAAACGGCCCAAAGTCGTCAGAAGAATTACGCGGACAAAAGACGAAGGCCGTTAGTGTTCGAAGAAGGTGATCAAGTTTTCCTCAAGATATCACCTATGAAGGGTGTTAAGCGTTTCGGACGAAAAGGAAAGTTGAGTCCGAGATACATAGGGCCCTTCCATATTTTGAAAAGGGTCGGTGAAGTAGCGTACCAGCTAGAACTGCCGACTTCACTAGCACAAGTCCATGACGTCTTCCATGTATCTACGTTACGGAAGTACGTTTCGGATCCAAGCCATGTGCTACGAAGTGAGACGCTTCATCAACAATTGAGACCGGACCTAAGCTATGAAGAAAGGCCGGTAGAGATTTTAATGTATGAGGTGAAGCGACTTCGAAATAAGAACATCCCCCTAGTAAAGGTCTTGTGGCGGAACCAGACAATGGAGGAAGCCACTTGGGAGCGAGAAGATGAGATGAGAGAAAAGTACCCCGAGTTGTTTACGACGACTTAAATTTCGGGGACGAAATTTCTGTAAGGGGGGGAGGATGTAATACCCGTAAAATTAATACGGGATTATTTTTGTAATATTCGAAATTAATGAAGATGGTTTTCGAACGAAACCGAATTTTCGGGAGCGAGCCGAAAATATCAGTCAGGGCCGAGGAAAAACAAGTGGGCCGAAAATGCTTAAGAAACCCCAAGAATAAAAATAGGTTGAATAATATAAGACCCCAAAATAAATTAGTAAAGGCCCTAATTAAATTATAAAGGCCCAAACAAGTGAATTAATAGCCCAAATGAGTTAAATAATGAGATAAGGACAAAGTTTCCTTAATTTGAGGGAAACCCACGTTGGAAGCCATACTTTCACTAGATATTTGTACCTAAAATATCCTTAGTAATCATAGAAAGAAACGTGAGATTGGAAGCCAAAAAGAAAAAGAAACCCCATTTGCAAACCTTCAACTCCAACGTGAATATCAAAGAAAGAAGAAAAAGGAAGAAAACTTCATTTGTGAGCCATTAAATTCCAACGAGCTTAAGGAGTGGGTCGAACCAAGCAAAGGACCAAGAGTTTCGGCTAGTTCAACCTCACAAAGAATCATTCTAACTTAGCTTGGAAGTGAGGTAGGTGGTTTATACCCCTACAAACCCTTTTAAAGTATATTAATTTCCGTAAAATGGTTAGAAGTCGAATGGAAGGCCATTCGATTTCATATTCTTAAGTCTTATAACCTTTAAAATTTTTCGTGGCATGTTGGTATGTGTTTCAATGTGATTTCGAACTCAAAATATGAGTTCTTGGTTGATGATTTAGATTACGGTTGAGCGACGAAGAACTTGGTTGAATTTCTGAAAAATGTCGAAATCTGTAAAAGATGTCGAAGCCTCATAAATGTCGAGACCATGATTTCTGAAAAATGTCGAAATCTTTGGAAAATGTCGAGTTCATTGTAAACTGACGAAATCATTGAAAAATGTCGAGTTCATTGTAAAATGTCGAAATCATCGAAAAATGTCGAGTTCATTGTAAAATGTCGAAATCATTGAAAACTGTCGATATAATGTAAATGTCGAGACATACCAAAATGTCGAGCGAAGAATGTCGAGGCCTCTAACAAAAATGTCGATATCTTATACTAAATGTCGAAACTTTTATAGAATGTCGATATAATATAAATGTCGAGACATACCAAAAATGTCGAGCGAAGAATGTCGAGGCCTCTAACAAAAATGTCGATATCTTATACTAAATGTCGAAACTTTTATAGAATGTCGATATAATATAAATGTCGAGACATACTAAAAATGTCGAACTCTAGTAAAACAGAAAATGTCGAGCTCTTACTTAAAAATGTCGAGCTTTAGTAAAATAGAAAATGTCGAGCTCTTACTTAAAAATGTCGAGCTCTAGTAAAATAGAAAATGTCGAGTTCTTACTTAGAAATGTCGATATACAAACCTTAGAAATGTCGAGTCCCTTCACTATACATATCGACTTCTATCAATTATGCAGCTCGACATCTTTGTAATACAATTCGACATCTATTATAATTTATCTCGAAATCCATCTATTAACTATCTCGACATTTTTCTACTGCACAACTTAAATCGCCCGACTTTTACCAAATACTTTTAAATAAAATATTTTCGTACTATAACATATATTTTCGGGTCAACCCATATTTTAAATTATAAAAATATTATTTTTGGAATTTCAAACCATCGGCCTAGTATCGGGTTTTAATAAAGTAAAATTTTTTTTTTTTTTACGAGTTATACTACTTACGAGTTTATGAAACGTGTGATGTGTTCATGTGATTGATTTTATGTACATATCACGACATGCACGGGTGAGAGTGATGATGATGTACCGTATTCATACGGTGACGCCTTACGGTGTCGGATGAGTGGGGTAGAGTTACCGATGTTGGTAGTCAGGTCTAGACTCGATAGGGCACCTGGTGGGAGAGGGGGTTTGCGACACCCATCTACTCGGGATTGAGCCACCCGAGGTGCACACCACCGATATTATATTGGCTCAGGGACGGCAGACAGATGTGAGATTCCTGTCTACTCGGGTAGTGGTAGACTACTCGGGGAGTTACACCAAGGTGTAACACCGTCGGGTTGAGATTGTGTGCGGAAGGAGCGACCCGGCACGGCCGGCGTGGGCTACCGCATGATTATGGCGTACCTTGCCATGCGCGCGTGGGTGCCGAGTCTAGCCTAGGGCCCTGATATGTGACGAGACGTGAGATAGGTCGAGCGTGCATACTTCATGTGTGAGGACATGGGATTGGGTTAAGTGCACGCACGCATATGCATTGCATGTTTTTACTACCACCTACTGGGCGTTTTTGCTCAGGGTTTTATTTTATAGGTGAGACTGCGCCCGACACCGATGGGTGTCAGGGTTAGCTGTAGGCGGGCTGGCGGCGGTAACTCCACGGGCTTTTGAGGGCGGAGCGGTACATGGGACGCGACCTGTGGAGAGGCTTAGTTTAGTTTAGTCGGGATAGATTTTTGGGGCTTCGGCCCGGTGTGTAGATATGACGCTTTTTGTAAAACCCGACTATTGATATATATGATAAATGTAAATTATTTTATTAAAAGTTTTAATAAATCGGGTCCTCCGCGACTTCTGTTGCGGAAATCCGCCAACTAATTTAATTAGGAAGTAGGGTCGCCACAGCCAGGGTTGTGGTAGATTGCGGGTTGTGACTTCACTGAGGACAAGTGGGCCTTTCTTCTTCTTGGCATCTGGTTGATAGCCCAGTCTGTCTATGTCTTCAATGAGTTGGTCGTGAGTTGGTGGTGGATCGTAGGGTGAGTAGACCGGGAGTTGAAGAGCTTCTTGGAGTATTCTGGGAGTGAGGACCACCGTCTCTTGATCGATTTGGGCGGATAAGATCTTGGCAAGGCGTAGCGGTCCAGCAATCTGCAGCGTGTGCCAGAATTGTTGAAGGTACACCTGTGCTTCTGGTTCGCCATGAGTGAGGGCGTGGCGAAGTGGGTGCCCTTTGAGAATCTCTATAATTACAGGGGCATCGCACCGAAAACTGTCCAAGTCTACTTTGTAGTTGTTGGGAACCAGGGCCGCCCATTGACTTAGTGAAAAGATCTCCTCCGGTGGTGGAACATAGGTACGCGCGTGGAGTTCGATGCGAGCGACTTCTCTTTGGATGGCAGCCGCCTCAAGTGCTTCAAGTGTGCTTTGGTCTTTGTCCGTCATTTCTGTGCTTGACAATAATCATAAGATGATTAGTGTGGTCTAAGTCACGAGAATGATAGAACTAGACATAAAATTGCCCAATTATATATAAGAATATTTCACAATAAAGCTAATTTAGGGTCCCTTTGATATGGTAGTTAAGATTGAAATTTGAAAATTTTCGCATTTTGTGGAAAATTTAGCAAGTATGCAAGTTAAGAGATCTTGCACATTGTAAGAATTTTTTCGCATGCGTTGACAACAAAGTCGCAACTTATCATACATAGAAATTTTCTCAAGTTTCAAGAAATTTCGCACTCAGTCACAAAAATCTCGCACGTTAAGTAATTTTCGCATGTTTCAAAATTTCGCACTCAGCCACAAAAAAAATCTCGCACGTTAAGGAATTTTCTCATGTTTCAAAATTTCGCACTCAGCCACAGAAATCTCGCATGTTAAGAAATTTTCTTATGTTTCAAGAAATTTCGCACTCAGCATATAATGAAAATTTCGCAGATTGAAAAATCTTTGTGGATTGAGAAAATTTTTGTTCACTGTAGATGCGAGTTTATGAAATTTTCGCGGGTTGAAACATCTCTGTGGATTGAGAGAAACTTGTTCACTGTAGATGCGAGTTTATGAAATTTTCGCGGGTTGAAACATCTTTGTGGATTGAGAAAATTTTTAGTTCACTGTAGATGCGAGAAAAATGAAGATGCAAAAAAAAAATCTGGATTATGAAGTGAAGTAAATGAAATTTTCGCGGGACTTCACGTGCTGTAGCAGCGAAATTTTAACATATGTGAATTCTCGTAAGAAACTTTCTCAGATGAACTTTCGCGGGACCTTATTCACTGTAACGCAAGAATTTTCTCGGGTAAAGTAAAAGTTTCGCGGGGCACATCTCACTGTAGCAGCGAAGTTTAACAATTAAAGCACTTTATCTGAGAATTTTTTTTTTCGGTGATTTAAAAATTTCGCGGGGCTTATCGTACTGTAGCAGCGAAAATTTAGCGTTTAAAGCACTTTTTCTGAGAAAGTTTCGCGGTGAAGAACACAGTTAAAAAGGTACGAGACAGCGCAATCAATTTTTGCCTTAGACCTACTCAAATCTTAACCAACATGCAAGAATATGGGCTCAATCGACTCGTAATAGGATGGGAAATGCATATTTGGGGAATTTAAACATTAAAAACCTAGCATGCATTCGATTCATAGTCGAGAAATTTTAACCCTAACCTAAGCAGATTTAAACAAAACGGGCAAGACAGGGTAAAATAGAACAGAAATTGGGTTATTTGAGGTGTATTCATACCGAAAAGCTGATTTGCGATGATTGAGTTAGCAGGAAACGAAGTTTGAAAGCAGATTTGACGAAGACGACGATGCGAGGAGGTGCGAATTTTTGACAGAAAGGGTTGCGAATTTTTTGAAGTTTCTCGGGAATTTTTGAATAGTGAAAAAAAAAAAAAAAACTTAAGGGTTTTGGGGTTTTACGACACTGTACATGCGAATTTTTTGAGTAAATGGGCCGAAATTTTGCGGGCTTGGTCAAAACCTTAACTTGGCTGAATTTCGCGGATTTGGTCCCAATTTTGACCCTTTTTGACTAGAAAATTTGAAATTCAGCCCAAAATGTTTTGATCAGTCCGATTTTGACTCAGTTTGACCAGACTTTAAAATTTCAACCCAATATATATATATTTTTTTTTTAATAATGAAAAATAAGAAAAACTCCCCCTTAATTGTAAAACTTCCCGTTTTTAAATAATGAAATATCAGACGCTCCCCCTTAATCTAAAAACTCTCATTTTAAATAGTGAAATTTCAGACGCTCCCCCTTAATCGAAAAAATTTCGTTTTAAATAACAAAATATCAGATGCTCCCCCTTAATCGAAAAACTCCCCCTCAAAAGACATAATCCATGAGACACATAAAAATTCAGAAGACACATAGATAATAGAGTGAAGTGGAAAGGAAATATGTACACTTAATCAGAGTTCATGTAGAGACGATTGATCACAACTGAATATTCAACATGCCCAACATAGTCACTAGGTGTTGGAATCGTTTGATATCCAACGGTTTTGTGAAAATGTCGGCCAGTTGATCTTCGGCTGTGACGTAGTGCAATTCAATTGTCCCTTGTTCTACATGTTCTTTGATGAAGTGGTGGCGAATATCTATGTGTTTTGTTCTAGAGTGATGTACTGGATTACTCGTCATCGCAATAGCACTTTTTGAGTCACAATAAATGGGAATTTTATCAATATGAATATTAAAATCTCGTAGTTGGGTTCTCATCCACAAAAGCTGTGAACAGCAGCTAGCGGCGGCGACATATTCTGCCTCCGTCGACGAAGTTGAGACACAGTTTTGTTTTCGAGACGACCAACTTACGAGTTTACCGCCCAAGAAGTGTGCAGCTCCAGAGGTGCTTTTTCTGTCCATCTTGCATCCTGCATAATCCGAGTCAGAGAATCCAACCAGCTTGAAGTCCGATTGAGTGGGGTACCACAAACCCAGATTGGGTATCCCTTTAAGATAGCGGAGAATCCTTTTAACAGCAGTGAGGTGGGATTCCTTTGGTGTTGCCTGGAAACGCGCGCAGATGCCTGTCGAGAGAACGATATCTGGTCGGCTAGCAGTGAGGTACAGAAGAGATCCTATTATCCCTCGATAGATGGTTTGGTCAACTGGAGCACCCGATGGGTCCGCATCGTGTCGGCCAGAGGGAGACATAGGTGTTGCAGCAGTCTTAGCATCCTTCATTCCGTATTTCTCGAGAATGTCATGGATGTATTTGGACTGGTTGATGAAGATTCCGTCGGGGAGTTGCTTTACTTGAAGGCCAAGAAAGAAATTCAGCTCGCCCATCATACTCATTTCAAATTTTTCCTTCATCAATTCTGCGAACTCTTCACATAGTTGTGGTTCAGTTGATCCAAAAATGATATCATCGACATAAATCTGTACAATCATGATGTCCGGGCCACTCCGCTTGGTGAAGAGGGTTGTATCCAGAGATCCTTTCTTGAATCCAGACTGAACGAGGAAATCTGACAGGACGTCATACCAAGCTCGGGGAGCCTGTTTTAGTCCGTAGAGGGCCTTGTAGAGTCGATATACGTGATGAGGAAACTCTTCGCTCAAGAACCCTTCAGGTTGATCAACGTACACTTCTTCTTTGAGAAATCCATTCAGAAATGCCGTCTTCACGTCCATTTGGTAGACTTTAAAGTTCTTGTGAGCAGCAAAGGCAAGAAACATTCGTATGGCTTCGATCCTGGCAACTGGGGCAAAGGTTTCATCGTAGTCGATGCCTTCTTGTTGGTTATACCCCTTAGCCACAAGTCTTGCTTTGTTGCGAATAACAACACCATCTTCATCCTTTTTGTTCTTAAAGATCCATTTTGTGCCGATAATGGACCTATTGTGAGGTCGTGGTACGAGTTCCCAAACTTGTAGGCGTTCAAACTGATTTATTTCCTCCTGCATTGCAATCAGCCAATCAGGATCATTGAGAGCTTCTGCTACTCGTGATGGTTCGACTTGACTGAGATAGCAAGCAAACAAACTTTCATTCATCGTAGCCGAACGTGTCGAAACACCGAATGTGGGATCCCCAATAATCTGATCGGTAGGGTGAGAGCGAGCCCAAAGTGGTACGTTGGTTTGTGAGGAGCTGGCCGCATTAGTGTCTACTTGAAACTCATTAGATTGGGGCCCGGTGTCCGAAGAAGAGATCTCAATCGTATTTAATTGAGAGGGTTCAGCATCAGGATCAGCAATATTCCCAGGGTTGGGTAGAATGTCGTCTTCGTTAAGATTGAGTGCATCCATGTTTGGAGGGACGACGTTATTGCCGGTAGCTGGTGGTGTAGGTGGAGTGGGTGCAGCGGTAGGTTGAGTGGTGGCGACGGGAGTCTTGGGAACTGGGTAGAAGTACTCGAAGAGCAGATCGAGATCCAATTCGCCACAATTGCCCTCAGATGAGGAAGTTCCCACCATTGAAGGTTGACCTTTTGTCAACGACTGTAGAAGACCTGGTTCTGGACTGATATGGCCAGAAGCTATGAGATCGCCTTCGCTTTCATCAAAAGAGACATTCGTGCTTTCTATTACTGACCGTTTCTCCTTAAGATAGACTCTGTATGCCTTTGAATTCAGTGAATATCCAACAAAGATGCCTTCAAGAGCTTTTGGATCAAGCTTCCCAAGATGTTGGCGATCATTGGCCACAAAACATCGGCAACCGAAGACCCTTAGATAAGATATATCGGGGATACGACGGTTATTCAGCATCTCGTATGGGGTGCGGTTGAATCTCTTGTGGATGGAAGCCCGGTTCTGTGTGTAGCAAGCCGTTTGAATAGCTTCGCCCCAAAGAGAATGAGGAAGTCCGGATTGGATGAGAAGAGTCCTGGCAGCTTCAACTAGTGTCCTGTTCTTGCGCTCAACGACACCATTCTGTTCCGGTGTCTTCACAGCTGAGAACTGTTGAGTGATGCCCTGAGTGGCATAGAAGTCACTGAGCTTCGTGTTCTTAAACTCAGTTCCGTTGTCAGTTCTGATAATCCGAACCTTCTGTTGATGAAGTGTTTGGGATGTAACAACAAACTCGATGATTATATCAGGAACTTCATCCTTTGTACGAATGAGTTTCGTCCACGTGTAGCGTGAGAAATCGTCGACTATCACCAAAATATACCGTCTTCCTCCGAGTGTGGCCGTAGGCATTGGGCCACATAGATCCATATGTAAAAGTTCGAGGATGAGCTTAGAGGACGGTGTTTCCTTAGATACATGGGACGATCGCTTCGTCTTCCCCAATTCACAGGCAGAGCATAGGTGTTCCTTATGATATGTCAGTTGGGGTAGACCGTTGACGAGTTTATTCTGACGCAGTTTGTTGATGGTCTTGAAATTGAGATGTGAAAGTCGCCGGTGCCATAGATCATTCAACTTGGGTGCGGCTCGAGAGAGAAGGCATATTGGTCGTGAGGTCGTAAGGTTGAGTATATAAAGATGGGACGTGCGCGTTCCAGAAAGAAGAGATTGTCCTGAGGCATCCATAATGCTGCATATGTCAGATTCGAAGAGAACCTTGTATCCTTTGTCGCAAAATCGACCAATGCTGAAGAGATTGTAGCTCAAACCCTCGACATAGGAGATGCCCTTGATTGTCAGTTTATCGTGCACGAGATCGCCAGTTCCTAGAATTGGCGCCATTTGACCGTTTCCGAAGGAGACCCTTCCGAGATAGCGCTCGGAGAAGTTGCTCAACAGCTCCTTATTCCCTGTCATGTGTGTGGAGCAACCCGAGTCTAGATACCACACATGACAGACCTGCAAGCATTAGAAAACGTTGGGACCCCGTTTTCGAACGGGACATTCTTGTGATATATGTAAAGTTTTTACGCGCTTAATGGGAAATATGGTTTCTAAATCAGATTCTGTTGTTTCTAATTTAGCTTTCCCTTTGTCGTTTGTTTGATTAGGCGGGATTATGGTTTTTCTAACCCATATTTTCCTAACTTGTGCTTGCATGTGTGGTGCCTTATACATGAAATGGTGTGGGGAATGTGGTTGTCGTTTCCGCGCTTCGGTTTTGGTCGCCTTTGGCTTGCCCGCAGGAATTGAGTTTTGCGAGTAGTGGTGTCTCGGATACCAAGGTGCGTTTAAGTTTGACGACGAGAGACGTTTTCGCTTAACCTTTGGTTTAGGCGAGGTGGGAGAACTAGAAGACGCCGTAGAGGAGGTTCGCTTGCGTGGTCGGAGTGTTGCGTGTTCATGTGTTTCATGTTCATGGAAGCGTGGAAGAATAAAGTCATTGCAGCAACACATAGACATAAGTTTGGCAAAAGAGAGATAAGTTTTGGCTACATAATTATCTGTGTCCTTAGGATAATGGGATTCACTACATAGAGAGGAGCGACGAGTGTAGTATGGTCTTTTCTTCTTGTCATCGAAGAGCGGGTTCTCCTTTATTTCATACGAACTCCCTTCCAGAGACGACGAACTCACATTCCCTGTATCCATAAGAATACGCGAGTTAGTGTTAGAACAAGTGTCAGCTTCAGGAGTCATCTTCGCCGTCCTCTTACAT
Organism: Craterostigma plantagineum; assembly: GCA_027422505.1. NCBI lineage: Eukaryota > Viridiplantae > Streptophyta > Magnoliopsida > Lamiales > Linderniaceae > Craterostigma > Craterostigma plantagineum. The sequence continues at coordinate 18,338 of JAPQWV010004676.1, forward strand.
TTACATGTTTGAGAATCGGGTACTTGACTCGATGTGGAGGGATAGTTCGTATTGAGAGATTTTTCTAGTGTGTTGATTTTGCTAAGTAGCTCATCTCGCTCTTTTGCAAAGGCCTTCCTTTCTACTTCTAGTTGTCGTTCTAGTTCTGCTATGAGTAGCAGTTTCTTTGGGATGTAAGTGCGAGAGATCACATCTTGAGAAGCGACTTCCTGTTCTTTATTAGGGAGTAAGGTTTCGACATTCTCCGGGAGTGAGGATATCTTAGTCTTATCTCTAATATTCAATTCTGTGTAGTCATACGCGATTTCTGCCCAATGAATGTTCTGTTCTTTTGTTTCTTCTGAGATGGTAGCGAAGGATGATCTTACAAATGGTTTAAGCTGCGGGGGGGCACCATTTCTTGTTTGCAAGAACGTAGTGTTGCACATGTTATATCTTTTAACTATAAGCGGTGTTGGATTGCAATTGCTAGACAGTCCGATCCCCCTCCTGGCGTTGTAGAATCCTGTTTCCATTGGTTGGTTCAAAAGGCTTAAGATGTGTGTGTTTTCGTTTCTAAGGTGAAGTTGCTCTTCAAGTTCTTTCACCTTGCGATATAGTCTAACTCTTTCCTTCGTAAGCAGTTCATATTGGGAGGCCGTCAGGAGGCGAGAGGTTTCACATGAACTTATGGCTAGTGTAGTTTCCTTAACCTTAGTCTCGCTTTGCTTATTCTTGCTTTGCAGACGTTTGACTAACGCTTCAGAGGCCTTTAGACGTTCGTTTGCGCAAGCGAGTTCTTCTACTTTTAGACTAAGTAACGCATAGTTATTTTCAAATTTTAGCCTAAGTTCTTCATACTCCCTAGAATCTATGGTGGGTTTCTTAGTGGTGTGACGGTGATTGAACACATCATCGAGTTGCGAGATTCGTACCTCAGACTCGGCATTGGTAGGAGTCTTAGCTGTGTTCTCATCGGCGTTGGTCATCTCCTCGTCCTCGTCATGCTCGACCAGCCTTGCCATGCAGCAATCTTCATCCTGAGGCTCCTCGTCTTCTGAAGTGTTGTTCACCCATTCAGCCTCTTCGGTGAGAAGAACTTTTCCACTTTCCATTTTGCGGGTAAATCTGGCCTTACGGTCGTAGTAGCCAGAGTCCTTGATGCGTGGTGCATGGCATTCCTTGGCAAAGTGACCGGTCTTTCCACACCGAAAGCACTTCACAGACTTTTGAGGGGCTGAGTCCTCCTCTTTCTTCGTTGGCTTAGCTTCCTCCGTGGGAGTGGTCTTTTTGTTGCCGCTGAAGGTTCTTTGGCGATTGGAGGAGGATGAGGATTTTTTTCCGATCCTTTTTGAGACAAGCTTGGTGAGCATTGCCAGTTGCTTGCGTATGTCACGAACATCTTCATCAGATTCAGTATCAGCTTCGGATCCTGAAGAGGTGTCAGATACTGCAGCTGGTAGCTTTCCTTTGTTCTGTTTGGCCTTAGCGGCGGAAGATCGTTCACTGGTCTTGTTCGAGAGGAGTGCAAGTGGGTCAACTCGAGTGTTGGTGGACTGAGGTTGCACGTATGGAGCATAGGCAGAAAGGCTGTCGTAGAGAGCATGGATGGAAGTGTTGGAGAGGTCCTTACTCTGAATCATCATCACTGTTGCATTTCCCCAATGTGGTTTGAGGCTACCAAGGAAGCGGTTGTTGATGTCAAATTTGTCCCTTGAGATCTTCGCTTTCTTGAGTTCATTGATGACCTTCAAGTATCGGAGGTATGTGTCACGCAGCTCCTCTCCTTCATAAGCTTGGAAGTGTTCATACTGCGAGAGACAAGCTGATTTCCTCCCCTGAGCACTTTCAGTTGTGCCTGCCATGATTTCCACAAGTTCGTCCCATATTTCCTTAGCAGTTGTGCAGCACTCGATGTGAGCGTAGACTTCGTTGCCCATAGCCTGGAAGAGGTATCCTTTGGCAGTCTCGTCGGCCTGTATGCGAGCCTCTTCATCCTCATTGATCGGGCCTCTTGGAGTGCGGCGCTCATCCATGGGAGGATTTGCGTTTGGTTGTGCAGGGATGATTGTCCAGAATTGTGCTGGCCCATTGAAGATGGAGTCGAGTAGGTATTGTGAGAGTGGTGCGCCTTTGTTCCTGATGAACGTGAGGAACCGGTTTGTCCATATGCTGTAGTCACCTTGTCGCAGCATCGGAGGCCTGGTGTCGGAGCCCACAGTTGAGATGTCGTTTGTGGTAGACATGATTGGTGCAGTCGAATCGTCCGTGGTTTTGATCTTGTAAAGATAAGAAAGTTAGTAACGAACGAGATAACAAAAATGAGTTTAACGAGTAGAGTTTGTGAAAAATCGTTCAGAGAATTTCTTAGAGCTACGTGAGCGTGTGTGATGGTCGATAATGTACGAAGGGAAGATTACGAGAAGTTCTAGAAATTTAAAAACGATTTTGAGGCAAAAAAAATTTTGTAAATCTTGAATAAGTTTGAGAAATATTTAATCAAGAAGATTTTAACATGAGAAAAAAGGACTTAACACGTCAGAGAAAGATTCTCAAATTTTAAAATTCGCAGTTTGCAAATTTCTCGGATTTTAAAATTTCGCATGTGAGAAATATTCTTATTGAGAATTTTTAAGGTTCAGCAAGAGGATTTCGTGTGTTAAGAAAACTTTCGCATCGAGAGATGAATAGTGTAAGCAAGAAAAATTTCGCGTGTTAAGGAAACTTTCGCATCGAGAGATGATCAGTATGGTTTTATGAAATTTCTCGGATATATAAAGAAAATTTTCGCAGAAAACAGGATTTTAAAGCTTCGCAAGAAAAATTTGCAAGTTGTAAATATTTCGCATCAAAAATTTTCGCGGAAATAATAAGTATAAAGCTTCGCAAGAAAATTTCGCAAGTTTGAAAAATTTCGCAAGTTGATACTTTTTAAAGCTACGCACGAGAAAAATTTTTTTTAAGTTATAAAACTTTCACAGGTTGAGAATTTTCGCGGCCAAAAGAAATTCTTGAAATAGGCTTTCTTGGAAAAAGAATTTCTCGGATTATGAAAGTAAGCAGATGCGAAAAAATGCTGTATAAGTGAAAGTTTCACGGCTTAAAATTCTCGGATCTTGGAAATGGGCAGTTGCGAAAAATGTGGTTGCGAAAAATGTTGTGTAAGTGAAAGTTTCGCAATTCAAAATTCTCGGAATAAATTTCGCGGTCAAGAAATTTTCGCGGTCTAGAACGATTCAGCAAAAACTTTCGCGGCCAAGAACATCGATGTACTGTTCCATTGCCTTCATGCGTATTCCCAGAAAATCGTCCCGTTCTCGCTCAAATCTCAACCAAAATCGCTCAAACTTGATCCTAAACTTCAGAAATTCTTCCCTAAACACATAATCGACCGATTTGTGAGCTAAAAACAACAGAAAATGGGTCAAATCGACCAAAAACAGAGAATGGCCGAAATGACTTTTTCTGGAAAACTTTTGCTTAAATCTTGCTCAAAACTCGTTAAAACTGATCCAAACGTGTTCTAAAAACATTTTAGGCCTAGAATCGATCTGGGGAAAGGTTTTAAACACAAAAACAACTCATTAAAACCCCAAAACGAAGCCAAAAGGCCGAAACTAATATTTTGCTCAAAAACACCTTTGATCTTTCTCGGAATCGAACGAAACTGGATTCAAATCAATGCAGATCGATCCACGTTTTCTCTGATACCACTTGTTGGTCCCGAAATGCACCAAACAAGGAATCAAAGAAGCTAGATGGAATGAAAAGGGAGAGTTTCTCACCTTGTAGTGTGTGTAGTGTGTGAAAACGAGTTTTAGCTTTTTAATCTTTGATTACCTTCAAATGTGTGTTGGTAAAACCTTATATACCACATTAACCCTAGGTATATTAAGGCCCAATCACAAAAGATTAAGAAATTACATTCTAGTCCAAAGCCCAAATTCTAAGGATAATTACAAAATAAATCCCAAGACTTAAACTATTGGCACAATCACTAAAATATCCAAACAGACACTATACACGCTCGGGTATCCCATTCATCGCTTTAGAATGGGGTAGTCTTCTCAGGTCTCTTTGGAGTCGCCATCTCGAGTTGGAGGTTCGCGCTCGGTCGGCCCACTCAGGTCTCTTTAGAGTGGCACGTACTAGAGTTTTCCCCTCTATACCTAACGTAATAACCTAATGTTCGAGCGGCCAAATCAGGTCTCTTTAGAGTGGCACTCACCCAAACCACTATCCCAACGCTCAACAGCCAACTCAGGTCTCTTTAGAGTGGCACGCACCCAAGCACCATCCTAACGCTCTGGCGGCCAACTCAGGTAGAGTGTCACGCACCCCAATCACGGGCAGCCACTCAGGTCTCTTTAGAGCGGCATACAACCATGTTTCCCTCTACCCGATGCAAAGACCTACACCACTCGTCGACACCCCAAACGTTACCGTTCCGCACGGTACTCAACTCCCTCGCACTGACATGGTATGCAAGTGCAGTGCAAATAACATGAATATCAAAAGTATTTAAAACATGTAAAACACATAATCACATAAGAATCATATTAGCACATGTATCAGGAAAAAGGTTTTACGCGTCGTAGATGAAAAATCACCTAACAAACGCGTACGCATATATTCACATAAAAGGGTTACGTGTCGTAGATGAAAGTTCACCTACCTGTCATCCTTAAGTTAGCAACTGGTAACTTCCTAATATATTGGATCTCTGGGCATGAAATAATATGTCAGTATCAGTATCAGTATCAAGGTAAGTTCTCAAGCTATAACTAGTAAGACAGCTAACTTTCGAATTCAGGTTGGAAAGTCAATGGTCAACCCTAATGACTGTATTTGTTTCGGATATTCAAATTTGAAAACTTTGAGTTCGAAAATCAATCATGTTGCTAAATGTTGTTTCAAAACTAATTTTCGAAAGACTAATGTTACGAAAATCGACCCCTTGCGAAAATAAGATGTTTCGAAAATTGTTTCGAAGATTGACTTGTTGAAAATAAAATGTTTCGAGAATCGAAGGGTTCTGAAGTTCGAAATTACACACATAAGTTTTCGAAATGAATTGTGAAATAATTTTCGAAATGGATTTCGAAACGAGTTTTGAAAATCAGTTCGACTTCGTTTCGAAATCTAGGGAATTTTCGAATTGTACTCTTTTTTTAACCCAAAGTTTTCGAAGTATAATATATTTGATACAGACGCATTTTGCAGCGTTGACCTTTGACAGTTGACCATTGACTTTTGACCAATTTGTTGACTTATTAGATTTTTTATGTTTTTTAGAACTTATTTACAGTATTGCATTTTATTTGCATTGCATTTGCATTTCATGTCAGTAGGAGGACCAATGACCGTGTTGACACGGTGACACCTTAGGGTGTCGATGCGTGGGTAGATGTGATCGATTTCTGTTGTCGACTCGTAGTGGAGTATGAGGGCAGTACTAGTGCACCTGACAATTGTATTATTGTCGAGACCACTTTCATATGAGATAGAAGAGGGTCTGTTTGGCGGAAGAGGCGACCTGGTAGAGTTAGCTCAGGGAGATCGCTTCCAGTGTGGGCACCGCCGGGGCAGGAAGACGTCTTGGGAAGGAGTGACTTGTGAGACAGTGTATGCTACCCGAGAACCAATCTCTTAACCCCTTCCTTAAGTGGGTTGCGCGAGGTGCCTAGTCTAGCCTTGGGGCCATGTGGTTGAGATGAGGTCTAATGGTAGGATGAACGTGCATTGCAAGGTGAGACCACTTTCATATGACATATGAAAGTGTCGGTATCGGGGTTGAGTGCACGTTACATGTCATGCATTTTATTTCACCAAATGGGCAAATCGCTCAGCGTTTACGTGTTGTAGGTACAACTGAGTCCAACGTCGAGGTACGTCGCGACTTAGGTAGCTGATGGCGGTGACTCCACGGATTTTTTATGGCGAGGCTATACATGGATGAAGACCTGTGGAGCGGCACTAGGGCTTTTTGGAATTTTGATATTTTGGGGCTAGGGCATTTATAAAGAATCGACTTTGTAGAACATATATTTGCAAAAACGTTTTTGTTAGATGGGTCTTCCGCAGCTTATGTTGCGGAAATCCGCCCATATTTGTTTTTTAATCGATAGGTCGCTATTAAACCACATAAGTACAAACGTGCTAAACAGCACACAGAGTGGATGGGCTCACTGTATCAGCACTAGCCTTCCAGCGTGCTTTGCACTGCACGCACCCTGAGCTACTTCCCAGGGGATCACCCATCCCAGTGCTACTCCAAGTCAAGCACGCTTAACTTTGAAGTTCTTATGGATGGGCTCTCGAAAAGGAGTGCACCTTTGGTGATATGAGTAGCGCAATCAATTCTCTTACATCATTCCTTACCTTGACAAGCCCATACATTGTCAGTCTTAGGATACCCCTCATTCGGGCTGGAATCGGTTTATTCATATATCCCTCCACCTAGAAGCCTCACTAGGAGCCGCTCCTTGTCCGTGCCCCTCTCTGGCACGGCGATTACTCCCGCCCTCGTCGGCCCCGGCTGTTACATGCCCACCAGCTTCCGCTTGTTTCGTCCCCGAACATCACCGTACTGTGAGATGTTGTGCTCTGATACGATCTGAAATAGTCCGCTCTCGGGACCTGTGGGGTTGGGCCATCTGCACTTCATTGATTGTCTGGCCCCACTGTATCACCACTAGCCTTCCATCGTGCTTTGCACTGCACGCACCCTGATCTACTTCCCAGGCACTGCTACTCCAAGGAAAGCACGCTTACCTTTGAAGTTCTTATGGATGGACTTCCGAAAAGGAAGATGCACATTTGGTGATATAAATAGCGCAATCAATTCTCTTATACAATTCCTTAAGTTGACAAGTTCATACATTGTCAGTCTCAGGATCCCTCTCATTCGGGTAGGTTGAGGCAGTCCTTGTTCAATTAACTCAGAGAAACGAAAGGTAGTTCAAGAAAAGGATGATGTAAAAGGCTTCTATGTTTATACTTTTTTAATATTTATGATGTATTCTTTAATTTTAATAGTTGGAACATTGTTGAATTATTGGATTGAAATGGTTAGTGAAATATGTTTGATTTGACTTGTTCGGTCCAAAATTTTAGTTACAGGTTTATTGGAATATAGAAAAAACAAATAAAATATAAAAACAATTATAAAATATTCGACTATAAGCAACGGTTTTTAACGACAACCGTCACTCATAACGTAGTACCGCCGACGATTGTTGATAAAACCGACACCCATAACCTAGTATAGACGACCGTTGTTGTAACAACCGTCGCCTGTAGTCGAATATTGGCTGACGGTTTCTATAAGGCAGAATGGCTTTTGGCGTCGCCCATAACCCAGTCGTCGCCCATTAGTGTTTGTACTAGTCAAAGTAGCATGATGCATAGAGTATAATTTATTTAGACGATTTATTATGAGAAAAAATAAAATGCAAAACACAAATAGGGAGTCATGAAACCACAATAGCTAAGGAAGACAACATAGGGTTGATTTCTTATTGAATCAAATCTAAGCGAAAGCAGGAAGAGACGAGAAGCTATTCAAAAGCAGAAAATAAAAAGTAAAAACCATGAAGACATAATAATAACTCTTGATGTATAGCTTAGCTATTGCTGCTTGTTCTCCGTAAGAAAGGGAACTTTGGGCAGCTTCTGAAGAACCTTTTCGTCCAATTTACTGTACTGTTTCTTGAGCTTGTCTTTTGCCTTCTGAGCGTATGTGTCAACTTGATCTTCATGCTTTTCGTACAGCATAGGCATCGTTAGTGCCACTACAAAGACTTCATAACCGTAGCAAACAATACAAGGAAAAGAAAAAATATGATCAATTGCAATACTTTCAGTTGGTTGTTGAGATATTTGAGACAGTAAATAAGTCACACTTACTGATGTATATGATGGTCAAAAAGTCGAACCAGTTCCCCACAACGGACAGAACCCACAACCCGAAAATTATCTGCAGGAAATAAATTTTTGTCCAAGGGCCTAATCGGCAAATCTAATCGACAACTAACTAGTAATGATGATTTGTGAACTAATGATATCACATAAGTGTAGTAAGTCTTCTTTTTGTTATATAATCATGCCCTAATAATCGAAGTCAATGTTAGGATGATTATATATGCTGTTAGTCTAAGTGGTTAATACGAAAGAAAATAAAACTTACACGTAGAAACTTCTTAACATCAGCGCGTAAAGCCAGGTCTCGGAGCATTGCGATTGTTATATTGCACCTATCGACGAGTAACAAAGCCATGTTTGAGCATAGATCTTCCGGAAACTCGATCTCTGGGAAAGCAAATGGGGACCTATACATACATATATATATTCTTGTGGACGTGCGAATATGTATATATATATATGTATGTAATAAAGAGGTGTGGAGTAGATGGTTACTTTTTGAGGAAGAATGAGAGGTTTGACCATAAGAAGAGAATGGCTAATGAGAGTATAAGAGAATGGCTAATGAATGGAATGAGTTGATAGCAAATCCACTCGAACAAAAGCCATATCACCGTTGCACTAGCTAGTAATGCCCCTGATATTTGCTTGTTCCTCCATAGGATCACATCAGCGGCTGATGAAATAAATACATTTACAATATATATATATATATATGCATATAAAATGCGTTCCGTGCATAAAAGATGATCTTGTTTAGAATTAATCTCAATGCCTGATAAAGACCCGCAAATGTAGAAAATAAACAAAAAATAATAAGCAGCCAAGTCATTCCAACCGTGAAATGAAGATATAGCCAACCAAGTCAAGATAAAACAATTCAGGATCCTTACAGCCGAAATATAGACATCACGCATGGTAGCAATTAAGTGGTAGTTATCCTTTAGCCAATCACTGCTAGTATATGATATATATTTATGTATGAAAGCAATGTTTAAGATAAGAGTGAGGAAGAGTCCGAGAACGTGTATTTTAATAGAAAAATAAAATTATAATGTATGTGAGTAAGTAAGAAGATGAAAGAAAATATCTCTCCCCAAAGCTGCAACTCTCGTTCTCCATTATTTACATTCCAAGCACATTCTGGTTTCTTTTTTTTTCACTCTCACGCGTCATAAACAATCCTCGACAACTTAGGAAAACAACAGATCTTCATATATAATATATAATCAAATTATTAAATCTGAAGAAGACTTACGTTTTCCACCACCAAGTGCGGTGTGAACTGGCCGCTGGCGACCAAATAGGTGATGATTATTAGCTGCTGACGAGTTATCACCATCAACAAAATCGTCTGATGTTTCAGAAACTTCAGA
>JAPQWV010004677.1:0-27606 GCA_027422505.1 Craterostigma plantagineum
TTTGACAAAACTGAAATTCAAGACAAGGACGTGTGAACATGTAAGCGGTAAGGACGACTTTAAGGAAAAGAAAGAAAAGTTGCTCACACTATTCAAACTGCACTACTTGTGATTAAATCAATCTTTGCCAAAAAAAAAAGAGTTCTCTAAACTTCAAATTCTGGTAATCTAAGAAACATTCTCAGCCTTGCCGAGCATCTCTAACCAAAAATTCACGTCCACACTCTCCATCCATAACAGAACTCGAAGCTCGAAAATCACTATTTCCAGGCGAAATCGAGTCCTAACGCCACTCCCATAATCTCCCCCGAAAAAAACCTCGGACCATAAACTCTGATCAATTTCCGCAAATCTTCAAACGCATCGTCGTCATCGCATGGTGTGTAGTAGCAACTGGCGAAATAACCACACTCGACGAATTCGAAGATGGAGAATCAGGCTCAGAAACGGACGCTCAGATGAGCCGATCTTCGATTTGCTTATTAGCCTCTTCTTCAAATGCGTGTTCCATACATTCTTGATTTCGTTGTCTGTACGGCCCGGCAACTTCGATGCAATATGTGACCATCTGGGAAAAAAAAAATACAACAAATTTTTAGATATACATTAAAAAAAATAAAAACTTTACATGTTATTAAACAGCTACTGCTACGACTCACTTGTTTCCCATCTCTTTATGTAATTTAATGATCGTTTCCTCTTCTTCCTTGGTAAAGTTTCCTCTTTTAATGTCGGGTTTCAGATAGTTCATCCATCGAAGCCTGCAACTCTTTCCACACCTGAGAAGGCCTGCAAATATATAAGTAGTCTTTCTTATGAGAATTAAAAAAATGCATGACTTTTAATGAAATAAAACATAGAGAGATTTGTTTATTATTATTTACGTACCAGCTCGTTTAGGAAGAGCTCTCCAATTTCCATGGCCATTTTGGGTAATGAAGCTTGTGAGAATCTCATCTTCTTCGGAGGTCCATGGACCTTTCTTCAACCCCATTTCCTCACAGCAAGGAGCTCTTACCATTTCTTTTTCTTTATTTAGAGGAAGAAAATAGCGTGACAAGATTTGAATTTTGATGGATTATATTATTTTTTGTAGTCAATATGGTGTGGAAATGGACGTTGGAATGTGATATATATACGCACAATTTTGACATGTTGTGGATATGGGAATTAAATAATAGGGACAGTGGGATCTATGAAGATAGATATGTGTGCCCGAAAGAAAAAGGAAATAATTGCTGAGATGAAGTTTCGACGAAGGAGATCCTGTTGAAATTAATATATATTGTAGCTTTTAATTGAACTGATGAGTCAAATGAAACGTGCGACTTTTTATTGAATATTCCTTCGAAAGATATTGGTGGTAGTATGAATGGTATTGATTATCAATCATTATATGTAAACCCCATCACCCATGTTGAATTATGCCGACTTATATTTTGTCTACTATTACTAGATTTTATTGTATTCTATAATAAGTTTTGAGGATTCACATTCCCTCCAGTTGAATACTATTATGGTTATTTTATGAAAAACTATTAAATAATACTACCTCGGATTTGAATAGAGGTCGGTTAAGGTAATGGTACACATATTAGAGATAAGTAAAAAATATCTATTATACCCTTTTTATTCTATTTAATCCAATTATTTTTATTTAAAATGAGGGGTAAGCTGGAACTATTCAAATTATTTGTTCTTGAAAACAGGAAAACGACTTCTATTTAAAAAACAAAATAAAAAGTGTAAAACGACTTCTATTTAAAATCGGAGGTATTTCAATTAGTTTTCACGTATAGAGATAGAGATAATAAAGATATAGATAAAGACTTGTACGCTGCGAACATCCATAAATACGAGGTGTGCTAGCTAGCAAGTGACAATTTGCATTATAAGTTGGATCATATTAATCATGGAAATAAATGTGATATAATATGTACATATGTGCTTTAATGGCTCCACTAATCGACATGCCACTACTGCTAATTAAATCTTTGAGCTAATGCATGAACTTGTGACGTAATTAGGTTGGCAAGTGTTATTTTTCCTCTACTTACTTTTCATTCAAGCGTGACGTTTGAGATATCGATGTTGATATTTTTCACTCAAAAAGAAAGTGTAATTATATATACTATAAATATATGTTATCCAAATGAGAAAAGCTATTTGTATCATATATATAACATGTGCATGGGTGCATTAAATAGTACTTTACTCAATGTTGAGCTTATGTCAGGTTTATCTTTGCAAGCGCAGCTACGCACTCTAACTGAGGTTACAATATATTTTATTATTACATAGTAACGCCATCATATCCCGTTATCAAGACTATTATTTAAAATTATCTTCCCGAAATGTATCACATGTTTCTTCGATAGTATGCAAGTAAATCTTTATATTCAGTTCGGTTGTAATAATAATAGTATCTTCAAAATAAGTATTATTCCGCTACAACTCCCTAAGACAATAAAAATTTACACAAATAGCCTCCTAAAAGCAGCGCACTACAATGAGGAAATTGCTAATAATAAAGCCCAAAAATAAGTAAAATTGCACTTCAACAGATTGAGGCCCAATTGATAATGTAACGCCTTTTAGTGAGTACAAATAATTTTCAAAGAAAAATTCCCTTTTTTCCGCATGATAATTTGATTAGTTATCCATAGTTTCAATTGTCAAATTATGATTATGATCTCGTATATAACACAGTTTGATGACATGTGAATCCACGAATATCAATTTTTTTAAAAAAACATTAAAATGAATGTTTTAGGATAAAGATGAGGTCCAATTATCCAAAATTATAGCAGCTCGGATAGAACAGTGAGTGTGCTGACTTTTCATTGTCACGTTATTTTCAAACTTTAAGAATCTACCAATCGATGCAAAAGTAAACGACCCCACATTAAATATTTTAAGTCCCACTTGCCTATTTGCCACTTCATCATCCATCGTATAATAAAAATGTAAACTTTACAAGCCATGATCAAGATTGAAGAAGAAATAACTAAGAAGAAAACTTCAAACACAACACTAACTAGTAGCTAGAAAAAGCTAATAACAATTCACCAACTTTGTGATGACGATGATGATGAAGACGAATAATAATAGGATGAATAACCCAATAGAGCTTCCAAATATTCAACCCCTAAATCTTCCAAAACCATCACATTCTCCACCTTGCAATTACTATCATTATTTTCGTGATTATCATTATTCGGACCACCGCCATCAATCTTCTTCGTTCTCCCACGTTTTTTCTTCCTCAAAGAATGGGTTTTCTTCAGTGTAATAACTGGGGAACACCCTTGATCATCATCGTAATTACCATTACTAATCGCCCCAAAATCGTTCATTTTTCGAAGCGATTCAACGACTCTCTCAACTGGAAAATTGAGCACCGCCGATCTTCCCTTATCGAAAACGCCGCTTGATCGTAAGCCAAAGCTGCAGTTTCTGCATCGTCGAATGTCCCGAGCCAAACCCTAACGCCTTTCCTAGTCGAATCTCTTATTTCTGCTGCGAACTTACCCCATGGCCTTCTTCTTACACCTCTATAAGTTCTTTCCTTTTTGAAGCTCTCTTTGCAGGCTTGTGTTTTGAGGAGGCTCTTTGCATGAGAATGATCTGTTATAACATCTTCTTCGACTTTGCATGGCGATGGAGAGCTTTTTTGAATGAGGTTGAGATAGACGCCATAGAGAAGCATTTCTTGAGAGTCGTTGAAGTTGAATGGAAGAGAAGAATCATCGTAGGGAGCTTCGATACCCTCGAAAAGAAAATGATTCGAATCGTTCGATGAGAACCCTAATTGATTTTGGTGTTGGGGTTGAAAGATTGACGAAGAGAAGTCCATTGATGGATTCTGAGTTTGTATTTTGTTTTTCCCCAATGTTTGTGTAGTTCGAAAGTTTAATTTCACGAAGTTGTTTCTTTTTTGGACTTGATCTAGAGAGGGCTATATATACAACAAGAAAATGGTGAGTTTATTTAATTGAATATATGCTTAATATTATTAGAGTCTATATAGAGGAGTGATCAAATAAAAGGATGGTGGGATGAATCAAAATTGAAGCTAGAGGGGATGTTTGTGGATTATATTTATCAACATTTATTTTTGTTAGCTTTAGTCAAACGAGGAGAGCGATGACGTAGGGCGGCTGGGGTCCCACTTTTTTCTATTCTTCTAGATTTCTTTTACTAAATGCTAAGGTGTACGAATATGAGGTTGTAGTAATATGTAGAGCCTAGCTAGCATTTTATTCAACGTAGAAAAGTCAATACAATTTTGTGTTACTACACATACAATTGCTTGTTGATTCAATCGGATATTGCTGTTTCGTAAATAAAATGCGATCTTTAGTACTAAGTTCTGATTTAATGTTAGGTCAATCAACTTGAATTTATTGTAAACCAACTCTATTGAGGTGCATAATTGCACGTGCATAAATATATATAAGAAAAAGTTAGAATGCACAAGTCGAAATTCAAGAAAGTAACATTGACCAGGAAACGTATAATTAACCTTGGTCAATTTGTCAAAATTTACATACATTGACTACTATACACGTGGCATAATTATAGTCCTCGTCAAAACAGATGGCAGGAAAAGTAACCAACTTGGGTCGTCTTAGGTGGCAAAAGTAAATACTAAATGCTTATTTTTATTTATGGAAAGTTCATGATTTAACAATAACTAATATACTTAACTTATATTAAAAATGCAAAATAAAATAAATTGCTGGTCTCATTTAGCACGTCAGACATATTTTATGGGCAAGTTGCACTACTCGCTCTCAGTCTCAGGGTCACTCGTGCATTTTTCGTATTCATACTGTTGTTTTTAGTGAAAAATATATCTTTACCCTTATATCAGAATTCATCTTTTATTAGATATGACACTGCTAATTACTCATAAATAGTGGTTATATTGTCATCAGTGACGAACCCACGGGCACAACATCATCATATCAACATCGTAATTAGAGTTACACATCCCATATGAATTTATTTACTTCTACAATCTTTTATATTATAGTACAATGTTTGGTTCACCTCTATAGTAAAAATATTTACAATGATACATCAAAAAAGAATATGTCTATTTTAACTTATTTGAAGCTGCTACGTCCCTTCGTGGAAATAGGTTATGTCAAATACATGGGAATTTGATATTTATAGATAATCAAATTTTGGGTTCAAGTCTTGCTTTATGTTATTAGGGGAGCCCACAAAATCGATATTTGTTTTTCTGTCGGCATCACCAATAATTTAGCACAAGAAAATAATCCATAGGCGAGAAACACAAAAAAAAAAAAAAAAAAAGGAGAGAGCATGCGCCTACGAGAATTGAAAGGGAAATAAAAACGAACACCATATTTCTATTCAGAAATTTCCAAGCAAATGCGATTATTTTTATATGTATTGAGTGCCCATCATATTCCAACGATTCTTGTTTCTCGGAACGTGGTGTCGATCTATCAAGTTGATCATTTAACTTTTTGCATTTGGAATTATTTAATACAAAATTTTAAGTCGGAATTGAATATAAATGAACATCTTAGATCATGGTGGCATCAGTGCCGATCTCATCAACCTTATTAACAATTGGTGTTAAAAAATTTATTTAAATGCATGTTCAGTTTATATTAGAAAATATCTCTCACCATAATGTATAATTTACAAACAAGATGTTCGATTTTTTATCAACCTCAAACTTCTAATGGTGGACTGATGAGGGCCATACAAATAACTTACAGCAAAGTATTAAGGCACAAACCAAAAGTCTTTTCACTAGAATTCAAACAATGCCAATTCTATTAATTTAATTACATATGGCTTAAAAAGGAAAATAAAATCAAGTAGAAAGGCGTCGACTTTTTACTCCATTTTTAGAATCAGTAAGAGGTGGCTATTAACTGCTAATTTGATCTGTAAAATATTTACACCTCTCTGTTTCTAATTTCATTATTAAATAATTATCACATTGTTCCCCTCAATTTTTAGTTATTATACTTCTACCCCTAATCGTTATTTTCTTATATATATAAAAAATTATATTTCATCTACTAAACATAAATTATAAATTTCAAAATTAAGATTAAAATAATTATAACATAAATTATTATTTTCCAATTTTGAGTCGCATTAAGACGAAAACCATTTCGAAAACAAATACACATTATTTCTCTCGATGATTTCATATATTCGAAATTAATCATTAGCTCATATACTACATGCATGAGAACTTTGACAAGAATCGCCATTCAAACCCAACCCTTAAAAAATAATACAAAGTAACACATTCAAACCGTCGCATCTGACCCTTTTAATCAAACCCTCACTACCTATAAATACGCGTATCCCATGACAGATTTTTACTTCGGACACAAACTTCACACACTAACATTATAAATAGAAACATAAATGGAATCAAGGACATATATAGTGGAGATAACACCAACAATCAAAGAGAGGTGAAATTTCGAGGCATTCGAAGGCGCCCGTGGGGAAAATACGCAGCGGAAATTCGAGACCCTAATAGAAACGGGGCCCGTTTGTGGCTCGGGACGTTCGACACGCCCGAAGAAGCTGCTAGGGCTTACGACAGGGCGGCTTATGCTCTGAGGGGACACCAAGCAATTCTTAACTTCCCAAACGACGGTTATTACAAAGATGAGAATATACCGCTGGCACAGAGCATAGTCAGCAGTATCAGCAGCAGTAGCAGTAATATAATAATAATAACGTTTTCTTGGAAAACCCTTCTTCTTCTTCTTCTTGATGAATTCGAATGGCGGGATATTCAAAGGTCCCGACGAAGAGGAGGTGATTGAGCTCGAGTATTTGGACAATGATTTGTTAGAGGATCTTCTTGGGACGAAATTCAACGGAAATGATATCAAGAGGACAAGGACTTGGTGAATGCTTGCAATAATATTCTTTCATTTGATTTTATTCCATGCAACTTGTCGACGTATTTGTCTAAATTGTTTCTTTCTTTCGTGAATGAACGAAATCCAAGTTTGATTTTGGGATAATTGAATAGCAACCTTATTGAGAATGCAGAGAATAGTATAACGTCGTCCCCTCCGATTAAATTTAGTGTGAAGCAAATTTGAATCTCCGATAATAAATGTCACCACTTGGAACGTGATCAAACTTTTCATCCCCAATCTGACCACGACGAACATTTTTAAATTAATTCACGCCATAAAAGTATCAACTTTCAAGCCCAACAAAACAAATTTGGGCCATATTAGCCCAAATCTTACATGGCGGCACACACTCTTAGCTCCAGTATTGTCATTAAAATATAATCTCTTAATTTTTCATCTACTAATGTGGAATATAAACCACTAGTTATATATCCTATTCCTAGGTGAAAATTAGGATGAGTTTAATTAAGATAATTCGACCCTAGAAACAATTATCCTACACACGTGCGATGGACCCACGTGCCAAGTATTTGTCTGCTTTATTATTCAGTGGATGACATATGTCCTCGTCACTATCCAACATGAGATCTTCTGCATTCGTGTGGTAAAAGTATATAATGATCATCAACCTTATGTTACTACTTGTGATATATTAATTGGCTTTCTATTTGCTTATTACTTGCAAATTATTAATGAAGGTTATTAGATTCCTTTGCTGTTTCAAAAGCATATGATATTGTACAAAGAAAAGAAAAACTATATATGTTAACTTAGAATGCCTAAGACTGCATAGAAACCCTTTTTAATTACAAACTTTCAAGAATTAGGCAGATAGCCGAGAGAGTAGCTGTCCTGTCACTAAGTGTCATATGATAAACAAAACTCCAAAACTCCAGTTACCAAAAGCAACCTTAAAGAACAAAAATAAAAAAAAATAACAACGAAAAGGTTTGCTAGAAAGACTTGAAGTAGTGGGATCACTGAGAATTCCAAGATGTACATCAAAGCTTAAACACGGTGCAATAAAATTAATAGATAAAGACCCTCCATTGATGCTTTTGAACGAACAACGCACCTGCATTATTGCCCCCTTAATATTATTAAATTAAGAATCCCAATTAGCTACAAAATTATGTGCCTTCTCGCCTGCAAAAGATAGTTTAATTTAATCACTTTCTTGTGTTAAGTGGCAAACAAGTACACATGACTGTAAGGCCAGAGATGCTTCATTATTTATTTGGAGAGAGAGAGAGAGAGAGAGAGAGAGAGAATAAATTAATTAAAATAGAGATAATGGTTGCCAGTTAAGGATTAATCATTGTAGATTAGTCTTAAGATCAATCCACAAACCCTAATGTGCCTTCTTAAATTTGCTGCAATAGTTATTTTTGGACTGGTAAGAATGTCTAAATGGTAATAATCGAGGGAGCGAAAGTTAATTACGTGCACAGTTCAAGGGGAAATGCAAGATGCAATTTTTTGGATAGGAAATTGGAGTTAAAATCAAGTTCTAAATTTATTTATTATTTATATGTAAAAGAGGAGGGGTCTAAATTTTAATATGGAGGACAAGCGAGCCAAGGCCTACATGTTTGTACACGCTGCCTATGACACTAATATGATATTACGCAGAAATATCTAATATAAGTTAAATGATATTATTGGTATTTAATGGTATTGCTCGACAAAGTGTGACCTCCTTAAGCTCAAACAAAACAAAACCCTCTTCGACACTTTTATGAAATTCCTGTCCATGTTATCTGCTTATTCCTGCGTCACACACACACACACTACTATCTTTCTCGTTTCATTTTGACTAATCTTCATTTTTTTGAATATATTTCCTAATGTATTATTTGTATAGCAAAGCACAAAAATTGAAATATCAAATATGAATTATGAATTATAAATTCATGTTATAAAACAATAAAAAGGAAAGGACGTTGGCTCTTTCTTCCCAATAAAATAATTGAAATATGTAGCCCAATAAGGGTACCACAAGCATTAAACTAAACAATAGAATATGATCTTCCCCTTCTGATGTTTATAAAGCCAATGGAAGCTTGTGTCAATGGTTGCACCTAATAATACTTATTACATATTTAAAGTCGATTTTTTTCTTAAAAAAAAAGAAATATTGCATTAGCTCAAAAGATCTTCAGGAATTAGATCATCATTAACCATGACTGGCTCTGCATCGCCTTGTGGTGCCTGCAAATTCTTGAGGAGAAAGTGTGTAAAAGGCTGTGTTTTTGCACCTTACTTTTGCCATGAACAAGGCGCTGCACATTTTGCAGCTATACATAAGGTTTTCGGGGCAAGCAATGTTTCGAAGCATCTTTCTCATATTCCCGTCAGTGATCGTAGAGAAGCTGCTGTTACGATCTCTTACGAAGCTCAAGCAAGGCTCCAAGATCCCATTTATGGATGTGTTTCTCACATATTTGCCCTTCAGCAGCAGGTTTTTTATCAATTCCTTTTTCCTTTTATGTCTTATCTCTTTTTATTCTTTTTGGTATATGAACTTATGGGGTCTTCTTAGTATTAGGTTTTTAGTTGAGACTTGATCTGCTCCAAAAATTAACCTAACCAATACGTCTGTGCTTTTTTTAAATCCATGTATTTGGTTTTAGGTTGAGTAACCCTAGAACTTTAATTTCTGTTTACCAAGTCAATTATATATCTGTAATTTTTCTTCTTGGATTAGGTTGTGAATTTGCAGGCTCAGTTGGCCTCTCTCAAGGAACTTCAAGCATCTCAATGCCTCATAAGCCACTCCGATGCATCGGGAAACCCTAATTATGACCAAGCAAATTTCTACGGAGAAAACGAACCTTCGACTCAAGATCTACAAAACTGGCGGCAAAGCCTTCAGAACCACTTTCAGTTTCATCAAAATTTTCACATATGTAATGACCCTAATTTCTATTTGGATGCTGGCACTGAAAATAACCGATCTATTAAGAACGAAAGTCCCAATAATTATGATTTAATCAATGAAGAGAGAACCTCATATGGCAGCAGCTTGGATTCATTGGAGTTCAATGACAGGCAGTGGCCATTTTTTATCGAGACGAGTTCTCATCCGATGAACTTCTACGTTAATCAGAATCTGTGAAGAAGAGAGCCATGAAGGCCATTAAGCATCAGCAATTAATAAATATGGGGTTTGATAGCTACAAACAATGAGTGATTTGCCATGTTCTTCTTTTCTGTTGTGTCTGCCTTTCTTGGAAACATTTTTCTGCTGTAAGAGAAGCTGAACAAAACCCTAAATTCGATGATCTGCTGTCATAAAAAACTCGAATTTTCATAGACATATGCTTAGTCTTTTATCACCATACAGTACAATTGTATCATACTCTTTTTTCTTTCATGGTGTTGATGGCTGCTAAGTAAGACATGGATGTTAATTGTTAGACCTGGTTCTATTAGTTGAAGCCTCAGTCCTAGTATACATATAATTGTAGAGAAATTTATTTGTTGTAATATAATTGCCAAGAACTCATTTTTTTTCCCCGCATATATAATATAATTGCAGGAAAAGATTGCAAACCACGTGTTATCCTCGGATAAAACTAACCTATAAACGACTAAACATCAAGCTGATGTAGCATTATGCTTAATTACGTACGTGCAAATCTCCAAATCAATCCAAAGACAACAACACACATACATGATACATCCATAACGTCTCCCTTCAGAATCTGCAAATAGATCGAAAAAAGATCGAATCGATCATAATTTCTGATCGATCCATCGCAAGAAAATGCAGAGAGGTAATTAATATTTCTGACTCTTCATCAATATCTGCTAGTATTTTCATACGTACTTTGAAGGAAAACAAAATGAGATGAATGCATGCAAAAAAAAAAAACAGATAATTACATCAACGCCAGCGCAAGCCCGACGTACGCTCAAATCGTCGTAGCTTCTTCCTTCGGATTAATCGTAGCCGCGGTGATGCGTTACCACCTCAAGAAACTATGCAATCAGAAAATCATTCCTCGAATCAAAATCTCAGATACGGGCCAGCTTCTGCACATCGAGAAATTCTCCAACTACGTAGGTATAAATAAAATTAAGCACTTTTAATAATCTCAGATCATCCTTAATTTCACAGTAGATCTGTAGCGTTATAGCTTCTCTGAGATCATTTTTGTGTGTGTGTTTTTTCTTGCAGCTCGTCAGATGGGATTTTCGGGCAGAAGAGAATGTCCAAACCTTTGTAAGTTAGCTTCTGAGTACATCGTCAAAGCCGAAGAGTGCGAAGACGACATATACGCTTTCTTCGCTTGTGAGCCCGACGCAGATTCTCTGTTCATCAAGCTTGTGGAGGAGTTTGAGAGATGTACTCTCAGTTACTTTGCTTTTCATTGGAAGCATGCTTCAAATATGATCACTCAGGCGTGTTTCTCTCTTCTATTCTGACCATTATTTCCAAGTTTTTTTGGGGCTATTTAGGATGTATAATCTAAACACAGTTTTGTAATGTATAATCTTTCAGATTCTGAGCGCTGAAGAGCCAAGAAAGAAGCTCAAGCACATTGTCATGGCAGCCACAAGGTATTCTACCTTTTTTTCATAGCAAGAAAAGAGATATAACATACAAGTTACTAACTGGTTGCTCGCTTTATAATTCTGTGTAATAAAAAAAAATTTAAAAGGGAGCAGAGGTTCGAAAGGGTGACGAAGAATCTGAAGGTGGCTCGAGTTTTCAACACGCTCGTGGAGGAGATGAAGGCCATAGGGCTCGTCTCCCTTGACGATTCTCAGTGCACGAACGTCATGGTCCCAATGGATCATAAGGATCGAAGCCCCGTCCTCCTATTCATGGGCGGAGGAATGGGCGCTGGGAAGAGCACTGTTCTTAAAGACATCCTCAAAGAGTAGGAAATTCTTCTTAATAAGTCCTCTGCAAAATGTATGTAGATAGATAGACCATTGAAATGGTTGTGTCTATATGATTCTTGTCTGAAAAACACAGACCGTTCTGGGCTGGAGCATCGGCGAATGCAGTCGTAATAGAAGCAGATGCGTTCAAAGAGTCCGACGTTATCTACAAAGCCCTCAGCTCTCAAGGCCATCACGATATGCTTCAAACTGCTGAGCTCGTAAGTGATTGATTATCTATCGCATTACGATATTAATTTACGAAGAAAAAAAATTACGAAGGGCCTTTCCATTATAGTGCACCAATCTTCGACTGATGCAGCGTCGTCGCTCTTGGTGACTGCGCTGAACGAAGGGAGGGATGTGATCATGGACGGGACGCTTTCGTGGTCCCGTTTGTGGTTCAGACGATAACCATGGCGAGGAACGTACATCGAAGGAGGTATCGAATGGGCGTTGGCTATAGGGTGGACGAAGATGGGGTTGTGACTGAGAATTACTGGGAGCAGATCGACGAAGAACAGGCGAGCGACGGTAATAACAAGAAGAGGAGGCCTTACAGGATTGAGCTGGTCGGCGTTGTCTGCGATTCTTACCTAGCAGTTATCAGGGGAATAAGGTATGACTTAGACAATAATCAAGAATCCGCATAATAGTGTTCACTTATAATAATACCAAGAAAGATCAATCTTTGTTACTACTGAAATCACAGGAGAGCTATAATATGTCGAAGGGCGGTGAGGGTGAACTCACAGCTGAAATCTCACAAGAGATTTGCAGATGCATTTACGACCTACTGTCAGTTGGTAGACAATGCTAGGCTCTACAGCTCCAATGCATTGGCTGGCCCTCCTAAGGTAAATAAATAAACAATAGATCGATCTTAGGACAAGAGAATGTAGTTGAATTGAAGTAAAGCATATGTACTGATACTCATTTTTTAATTTCTGGTGAGAAGTTGATAGGATGGAAAGAAAGGGAGAAGACTCTCCTTGTTGACCCTGATGAGATAAAGATCCTCAAAGTTCTGGGAAGGCTAAACGCAGAAGCTGATAATATATTCGATCTTTACAAGCGTCCTCACCCTGCCTTCGAAGCGGGCTCGGTTTGAATGATATTTTATGTCTCCGTCGAGGTTGAACATTCAGAAAGAGCTCAAGTATTCTATTCAGAAAGCTGAGAGACGACTCCAAGATTGAATTTTTCTTTCTGGCTTTGATTCAATTTTTGCATGTTTTTCTCTTCAATTGAAGGGTGTTGTCTGTTATAAAAGCATTAGATCAAATAACTGTTTTACAGCTACGATACGATTTTTCCATGTTTATCAAGTCATTGATTGATTCAAGAACGGTTCAATGATTCAGAGCCCACAGAGCATTTTCAAAACAAAAAGATGAGATTTGAACAAAAATGCGTCCCTGGTCGAGGATAAAGGTGAAAAGCTCAAAGAAAGAAAATGAATCTGATTTATCCCTGAGAGAACACTTCCTATGTTATGTCTACCCGAGAAACGGGGGAAATCACACGGAGATGGAATTTACAATAACATACCCTTAGAAAAAAAAAAACAAATATTGCACTAACTTCCCACAAACTTCTTCACTTCTTCCCCTTCCTTGCAGCGGCCTTCTTCGCCGGAGACTTGGCAGCTTTCTTGGGCGTTACCTTTTTCAACGCCGGCTTCTTAGCTGGCACCGCCTTCTTGGCCGCGACGGACTTCCTCGGTGTGGATCTAACCGAGGTCTTCGCCGCCTTAGTAGATGCCGCCGTCTTCTTCTCAGCCACGGGCTTCTCAGGTGCTTTTCTCTTCGCCGGAGCTGATGCTTTTGGCTTCGTAGAAGCAGCCGCCGTCGGCTTTGGCTTGGACGCAGGTTTAGCCTTGGACACAGCCTTAGTTTCGACTTTGGCTTCGCGGCGGCAGTCTTTGCCTTCGGCTTGGCGGTGGCTGCCTTCTTCTCAGTGGCGGCGGGCTTGGATTTAGGTTTCGGCGCCGGTTTGGGCTTGACGGCGACTGCGGCTGGCTTGGAGGCGCGGGCCGACGGCAGCTTGTACGAATTCTTCACCTTGGAGAGCTTACCATTAGCCACAAACTTCTTCAATTGAACGAGCAAAAGCTTCTTGAAATTGGGCGGAAGATTCTTGTGCTTGTCCTCGAGGAACTTAGCTATGGCGTACTGGCTCGAGCCAGTTCGATCATTCAACGTTGTGATTGCATCATCAATCATCTGAGCGAGGAAGAACAACGGAAGAAAAAAAGGGTCAACTAAGAGAACGATGAAACCCTGGCAAATTAACTACGCCCCATATCGATTAAGGAAAACCCATTAAAATCGAACTGTTTATTGATTCAATTGCTTACCTCAACGTAAGGTGGGTGCGTCGGAGGGTTACGCTTCTTCGGAGCTGGGACTTTCTTGGCAGCTTTAGGCTTTTTGGCTCTTGTGGTTTGCTTAGGAGCAGCGA
The DNA here is from genome assembly GCA_027422505.1 of Craterostigma plantagineum. NCBI lineage: Eukaryota > Viridiplantae > Streptophyta > Magnoliopsida > Lamiales > Linderniaceae > Craterostigma > Craterostigma plantagineum. The sequence goes on from JAPQWV010004677.1 coordinate 14,295, forward strand.
TTTCTACCTTAGGCTGATCTTCGGCGGCGGCAGGCGGCGCAACCACCGGCTCCACCGGGAGGAGGATAGGCTCTTCGGGGATGGTCGTCATCGCAAAACTAGGGCTGGGCTGTGAGAGAAAAAAGCAAAGGTTTAATCTGAAATTAGTTGCTGGGAATTGAGGAAACAGAAGATTGTGTGAAGGACAGAATGGAAGATGATGTTGATTAAATAAGAGGCTCGAAAGGGAAAGGAGAGATGCGATTGGTTAGAAGTTGTTGACGCGGATTGTGAAGTTTGGAATAGTTTAAATTTGGATCGTCGGATTCGAGTCTAATCGACGGCTGTTGGAGCTTGTGGAACCAAGGGATGAGATTGAGGAGCATTGTGGTATTTAAAGCTTATGAAAAGGTGTGTTTCTATGGTCGATTGAAATGGGAATAACTCGAGCTACGATTCATATAATGTCAATCGAATTTTTGCATTGCGTAGGAAATTTCGTAACGTTCTCGAGGATGTGTAAAGTGCATCGTAAATTCGAGGGACGTAGGAGATATTGCTCTCGGGAAGTGAACTGGTCGAGGCTATGCGTTCCATGTAGCGTTATGAGGTTTTCCATCATTACACGAAAATGCTCGGAACGAAGTGGCGATTTTCGACGTTCGCCATTGTAATAGATTAGATTAGGGTTTTCGGGAATCCAAAATTGTGACGATCGGATGTCGTTCGGATAGGAAAATGATGGTTCGAAGTGGTTCGAAGATGAACACTTTTCTTTTATGGCATGTTCGTTGAGCCTATAAGGTCCATACGTTGCTTATTCTTGGAAAATTAACTTGACGATCGATTGTCGTCTTTCCTAACACGATTACAGAATACGTTACAAAATTTCCAAACTTGACTAACAATAACCAAGGAGTAGTGTTCAAATTCCAATTTAATGAGATAAACTTCATTGTCTTGAGCAAAGCTCCATGTCTTAAACCGTCATCTTCCTATTGTTACACCTATTGTCACTTTGTGATTGTATGTTGTAATTCCAAGATTTGTCGATAAATAAAGCCCACATAAAATTGAATCTTTACACTACTAAGCAAACACCAAGCATGTCCTATACCATCTTCGCCATAAAGTTCTTAAAAGGGAGTTCCATGATCATTTCTTCCGCAACTTCTTGAATCGATTCATTCATAAAAATGGCAATCAAATTCGATGTTTTGTTTCATTAACATGACGATCGTCGACCTTTGAACAATAGTTTACAAAGCTCAATTTGAAATTGATGATCGATCATATGGAAAGGATAAGGTGATTAAAAGCTGGGAACAAAATCCGTTAGACGATTCATCAGCCCAATACTTGGCAGAAAAAAAAAAAGAGAATAAATGCATCACACAAAAAATGAACTCGTGAACTCAAACTTATAACGTGATAAAATAGCATACGCCACTTGTTCAACACCAATAACAGATGACATCAGAGTATGTACTATAACAATCAACACTCAATTAAATTTACTGTCTATACATGGTTATCTTCACCCAATGCTTATATGAAACTAGGATGTCAATGGGTAGGGTATAGGTAGACCAACTTGGACCCGTACCCAAACCCAATTAAATAGATGGGTATGGACCCTATCCAATTATTGATGGGTCCAATTAATTGGATATGGACTCAAATCCGTTAAATGTAATGGGTAAACGGGTCTTAATTGGGTATTACGTTAAAAACGAGCTGAAATGGCGGTCAGATTAGACAACGCAAACCTCTGCTGATCGCTTTTCTTTGCTGACGTGGACTTCGACGAGGAGGACGAGGCCGCCGATTTCCTGCTCCTCCGGCTGCCGCCGCCAACCGGAACGTCCTCAACACGCCGCCCGCGCGTCCAGTACCTCCGGCAAGTGTTGGTGTGGGTCTGAGGTGGTAGGGCTATTGAATTGCAGCATTTGTAATGGCGGCGTTGGCGTTAATTTCTTGAATTATTAGCTGATGATTATTTTCCTGAAGAAATTGAGAAGATGAAAGGAATTATTATCATTTTGCTGTAATGATTTCACGAGCTGGTTTCAAGAAATCATTGAAGGGGAAAGTGCAGGTCTTAATCAATTTCATAAAAATCGCATCTTTTTTTCAATGGTTTCATTTATCTGCTTTATTTCCATTCCATATATGGATGTGTCGATTTTCTGAATGTTATTTGGTTAATTATTGCCGAATTTGTTTGTAAGGTTTCGAATATGGATACCCTCATCTTATATAATTTCTTATCTTACTGAATTGTTGATTTGTTTATTCGAAATGCTACCCCCCCCCCCCTCTCTCTCTCTCTCTCTCTCTCTCTCTCTCTCTCTCATTCAAACATGTATAGCTAAACACAAATATATCGCACCACAATCGGAATAAATAAGAATAGTAAGTACGAAGTTTAGTTTAAATGGATTGGTTTTTTGTAAATGGGTATACCCATTTAATACCCAAGTTAATATAATTGGGTCTGGATCTGGCTCATACCCACTAAATTTAATTTTCAAGGACTCATACCCATAACTTAGGGTCCTACGGGTATGGGTAAGCCTTCCGAGTTTCATGTAGGGACGTAATATATAAATTCAATGATTTTTTGTTTAGACAAATACTACTCTGCCCTTCACGAAAATGACAATCCGATATACAATAATAGATTGCCAAGTTTGAAGGTTAACTAGGACTTAAATTATGGTAATCGTATATGGTAAGATATTTTCTAGTTAGTAAAAATTATAAATATTTTCTACTATTGCGTAAATCAAATATTTTGTGTAATATTGTAAATGGGTCATAATATTTGGATTTAGTCTCTTACACGTGATTTTAGGGGTCCAAGTCCACAATGTAACCCGATCACCAATCTAATGATGGGCTCAATGAATTTTGTCCACATATTAATGGATCGAATCGACCCATTTTCTCATTTTGACTTGACATTATCTTGGCCCTCGAGGAAACCCAAAATTACTCCCAATAAAGCCTCATGGTACTCATGGTATTCGATATAGTTGACCTTTGACTTGCATGTTGAAATTATCACATTGGAAACCAATATATGTTATATTATTACTTACAATATAAGTTTCCACTGTCCACATTTGAAACCAATATATATTCTTTACCGTACAAGTTTCCACTGTCTACATTGTATTTATACGTAACTAATTTTATTCCAGTGCATTTCACGGGATGTAATGTATAATTAATATAATATTACTGTACAACAAAAATAATATAAGGTAAATGGTTTAACTGGATAATAAATTGTTTTCCACTTTTGTTTTTCGCTTTGTTAGCGGACAATTTTTTTATTTTTATTTGTTTAATATAATAAAAATGGACATCGTGGCAAGCAGAAACAAACTACAATTGAATCTATAGGATAAAATAAATACGGCGTCTAAAGCCTGATACGTGGTAGCCATGCATAATATCCTCGAACATAAACCACAATAAAAATATGAATTGGAATTTGGAAAATTGCATGCACGTGTACTACGCAAGCCCAACACGTACTAGCCATGCACACACCCTCGAAGAGATAAAACCACATTAAAGATATACAAACAACCTCTCGATATAAATACCTCCAAATGAGTTAACTACAAAAATAGTCACTTTACCAAGTGTCAATTATAAAAATGGATTGTGTGTATTTTATTTCAGAAATAGGCATTCTTTTGTTTTTGTTTCTTTTTCTGAATTAATTTTATTATAGACAAAAAAGTTATCAATAAATGTCATATTTTTATTCTACTTTCTTATTATTAATTGTTTTTATAATCAAAATAAAGACAAAAATGAAATTGATGTTCGATACCATCCATATAAATGAAAAATAAATAAAACATACAACTATATTAGTTAGCTTTTTTATTTTTTCAATATTCTGTCGTATTACAGTACTTTTTATTCATTTTATTTATAGAAATCGATGCAAATTACAATAGTTTTAAGAATTCAAATCGATCCGATAGCCCAAAGAAGTTGATCGATTTTAGCGAAATCAAAACTAGAACTAAAACCACTAACTATAATACGTAACTTAAATAATAAGTTATTTAATATATCAAATTTAGGCCGAATTGGTCTAACCTAAAATTTTCCGTTGAAATTCTTAAAACCATATCCCGAACCAAATTTTTTGGTTTGATTTTGCTATTTATTCAAATTTATCAATTCGGTTAAGTTAAGTAACTAAAGCCAACTTTTTTTATAAAATAAAATTAAATAATGTCTAATATTATATTGGTATAATTTCTTATATTATATTTAAATTAATAAAAATTAGTTTTTTGCTTTCAAAATCATAGGTTATAAATATTAGATAGTAAATATCAAATCGAAATTCTGTATGCTATGCGAACCGAAAATTTCTGTATCCGGTTCGACTGGTTAAGCTAACTATGCACTCCCCAATAATTTATACAATAAATAAAAAAAGGGTCTTTGTACATAAGTACCTATTTGGATAAAAACTTGTAATTTAGTACCCTGTCAGGATTTTTTTTATATGTAGGTACCTAACAGAATAAATTTTTTGCACATAGGTACCCGATCCCCGAAAGTACTCCATACAACACATTTGTGTACCATATATCAACAAATTTGGGTACCCTATATAACAGAAAATTGTACGATGTTATATTTAGGTACGCCCTATGTAACACACAGGTATGCCGTAGGTACGACGTATGCTATATTTAGGTACCCTATATCAACGTGTTATGGTACGCAAATATACACACAGGAAGATACGACATGACTAAAGAAACTGGTAAAAATTAAATTGGGTACCTATCTATAAAATTTCTGACATGGATACCTATGTGTAAAAATTTTATCCAATTAGGTATTTTTCTATAGATTCACCATTTCATAAATATTAGAAGCAATAAAAGAAATTAAGAAAATAAATAGAAAAAAAAATTATGCCTAGTTTTGTGTAATTTACACACAGTGCATAGTTTTGTTAGTCACTATCGAAGGACGCCTATAATTGTAAAACACCCCTTGAAAATTTGCTTTTGTACACGCTTCACTCCTTTTCAAAATGAGTAATTAAATACATCGAAAATATCTTAAGCTTGCGACGACTAGAGGTACTTTTACTTCAAATATGATGAAGATAACGAGCAAGAAGATGATAAAGCCAAGCACACCAACCCCACAAACCTCAGGATTTACAAAATATCTTCCATGGATGAATTAATGCCATTGATGAATCTACCCATCGTTCTCTTCTACTCTTCATCTCCACCCAACAACGATGATCTCACTACTCAGCTGCAAAAATCATTAGCCAACATCTTACCGCGATTCTATCCGTTGGCTGGAAGATATGCAGCAAAAGACAACGCAGTCCATTGCAATGACGAAGGCGTAGAGTTCATCGAAGCACATATTGCTTCTTCGTCGGACAACAACGACGACTTTAAGAATAATATCTCAGATTTTGTCCATAGTGTGTCGGCAAAGGATGAGCAGCAACTGCTCGCCATGCTTCTTCCACGCCCCTCTATCGAAGAAGACAATAATGAAGTTAACCGCCGGCCAATCATATCCGTACAAGTTACTGAGTTTGGCGACGGCGGGAGGTATTGCTATTGGGCTAAGCTTTTCACATAAGATCGTCGACGCTGATTCCATCTCAACGTTCGCACGCGCCTGGGCTGAAGAATCAAAGAACCCTTCTTCTCCATGTTACGAATCATCAAAGCATGTTATAAACCCTAATTTCGACTCGCCCACGTTGCTTCCATCGCCGACCAAGAGCTTATTATTTCACCAATTTTTGAAAAAGAAGAAGAAGTCGACGAAGACACTTCTCCACGCCGTCGTTCCGATAACAAGATAATAATTTCAAAGAGGTTCTCATTCGACAAGGATGCCATCGCAAAGCTAAAGTCCAAGGTAAGAGATGATATCAAGAATGGGTCGTCGTCGTCGTCAAGGCGAGTCGTAGTATCGAAGTCGGCGTAGTTTCTGCCCTTATTACCAACGCTATGATCCATTGCGATCGGCTTAAACATGGGAAGTTTAAAAACTGCTACCTCGCCACTCACTCAAACGGTGAACATAAGGAATCGAACAATCCCACTTTTCCTAAGCATTCTATCGGGAATTTAATCGCTGTGTCGACGCTGAAGTTGCGCCGCCCTTTTGAAGAAGAAGGCGACGGCGAATTGGTTTTGCTTATGAGAGATTCCGTCGATAGAACTATCGATGGTTGTGGAGGAATATTTAATGGTGGTGAAGAAGGGTACAATATTAATAATGTTGTTTACGATCCTTACATCGAATTGACGAAGACAATGTTGGGCGGCGGCGGAGAGGAGACTAAAGTTATTTCATTCTCGGATTGGAGCAAATTCGAATTCTACGAAGCTGATTTTGGATGGGGAAATCCCATTTGGACAAGCGTCGCAACTATGCCCATAAACGACATGGTTGTGCTCATGGGAAACAAGCTGGAAGGCGATGGTATTGAAGCTTTTGTTCATCTCTATGAAGAAGATATGGTTTTGTTCGAGCGAGAAATAGTTAGGTTGGTTGGTGAAGATACTCCGACAATTTAATTAGGTTCGCGATTTCAAGACATCAAATTAAAACTTTTGCTCGCGTTCTTGATTTTTTCTTTGATTTCCTAATCATGTGAAAAAAAAAAAAAGTATATGCATCCTCCAAATAGTACGTCATATAATCATAAATCGAACTCTAAACATAAATATAGATTCTACTTGGATTAACAGAGCGTGGAATTAACAGCTCATATGATGCTAATAACATGATACACGAAGATAGATAACATCTCCTTGACGTATTTCTTTATTATTATCATACGTTACACGGCAACCCAAGAGGGACTCACGATCTTTAAGAGATTCTGCTCGAGATCCACGAGGATAATATTTATATTCGAAAAAATTGAGTGGATTTTCATTTGGATACCTCAATATAATCTATAATTGTGGATACCCTTAATATTATTGCACACTAAATTAACGATTCTATTTATCTCTGTTGACTGGGGCCAGTGGATGGATGATGAACTCGATGTCCCTATCCCCCAACTCTCTTCTTAATTTATTATCCATGCGTGGCACGCGAGCCACCAAAAAAATCTAAACGTATAATAATATACATTACGACAAGAATATTAAATAGTAATATGATTTTATTTTATAGTTGGCTGGGTTATATATAATAGATCAGTACCTTCTCCCTTCCATCCATTGGAATCAAACAGAAAAAGGCCTCATACGAAAAACAACTTTACTACATTCTGTACTGTTTCTTGTCCTAAATCCATGACGAAGATAGTTAGCAGAAAGATGATAAAGCCATCCACGCCAACTCCACAAAACCTCAAAACTACCAGATTTCTCTAACAGACCAACTCTACGTAGCCACTAACGTCCCCATCGTTCTCTTCTACTCGCCGCCGGCGGCGGCTCCGCCTCCTTCCGGCGATGATGACGTTATCGGCCGCCTGCAGAAGTCCTTAGCAGACACCTTGCCGCGATTCTACCCTTTGGCCGGAAGGTTCGTGAAGGAAGACAACGTCGTACTCTGCAACGACGACGGCGTTGACTTCGTCGAGGCATACTACGCTTCTCCGTTCAAGAACATCTCAGAGTACGCCGAGAGAGCTATGGTCGATCACAAGCTAAACGATGTGCTTCTTACGAGGCCCACCTGCGAGGCTGATGACGTCAGCGATCCCATGGCTTCCATACAAGTTACGAGGTTCCCCTGCGGCGGTCTTGCCATTGGGCTGAGCATTTCTCACAAGATCTTCGACGCTAATTCAGTCTCGACTTTCATAAGCGCCTGGGCCCAAGAAGCCAAGATAACTTCTGCTGTACAAGAATCGAAAGTAATCATAAACCCTAATTTCGACGGTCCCAAGTTGCTTCCATTCAAGAAGATAGATTTTGGTCTAGATGGGATTGAGTTCGCAAGAACCGTACACCCAGACATTATTGCCAAGAGATTCTCGTTCGACAAGGAAGCAATATCTGCCCTAAAAGCCAAAGTTATAAGAGAAAACAACGATGAAAAAACAAGGCGAGTGTCGAAAGTCAACGCTGTTTGTGCCTTAATTCTCAAGGCCGTGATCCACGTTGATAAGTCGAAGCATGGGAAAAGCTCAGAACTTTCCTCGTAAATCAAGCCGTGAACATAAGGGACAGAACGGTCCCTCCCTTTCCTAAGCATTCTTGCGGTAATATAATAGCCATGTCTGTGCTAAATCTTTCCCCCGAAGGTAGTAACGTGAAGCTCGACGAATTGGTTTCTTCTATCCGTGACGCCATAGACAAAACTGTGACCAAGTGCTCGAGCTTGTTTGATGGCGAAGGTAGGTATAACATGCTTTACGATCCTTTCATGGAGATGACTAGGACGGCCATTTCTCGCCGCGACGAAGCTCGAGTTATGGTTATCTCAGATTGGACAAAATTCGAATTCTACGAAGCTGATTTTGGATGGGGAAAGCCTTTTTGGACGAGCATCGCCACCATGCCTGTGCCTAACATGATGGTGCTTTTGGGAAACAAGGAAGGTGATGGGATTGAGGCTTGGGTTCATCTGTTTGAGGAAGAGATGGTTTTGTTCGAGCAGCAATACGAGGATATAATGAGCTCATTACATGCTTGATTACTTCAAACTATTTTACAATAAGGTTTTTAAGTTCCAAAAGATTACAACACAATAATCAGATAAATAAAACCGGCAGCTTTTCTACATCTATATATTTTTGTTATTCGTACGTTACTTCATTTTGTTGCTTGCTTTGTCCTATATGTCTACATTTCTGGATTTGGTAATTTATTTCCGGACAAATTATTAAATTAAGTCACTAACTTTAGTAGCCGTTTTCGTTTTTGGGTCAGTATGTTTTATAATTGCAAACTTAGGTCACTAAGTAACATGTCTGATTTTCTTTAGGTCATCGACGAATTTTTCCGGCGAATCTCGCTGGAAATTCGACGTGGCCGATGACACATCAGCAGCCATGTCGGCGGCCAAGTCGTATTTCGGCAATTTTTGTCGGAGTGACCCTAAAAAAAAGTCTGTTACATTACTTAGTGAACTAATTTTGCAATTATAAAACTTAATGACCCAAGACCCATAGTTAGTGACCTAATTTAGTAATCTGGCCTTTATTTTTCCAATTATGTCAGAATTCTACCAAGTTCGAATTTTGTTGCTCATTTTCAATCGTCTAAATGATACTTACGTTATTATATTGTTCTACAAAATTGTCTCATATAGTTAGAAAAATTTATAGGACTTACGATTCTTGCTTAACCACTATTGGAATAGTCTTATTACTCCAAGTCTTATACAGTCAAAATATTTTTTAATAATTTGAACAAACATATTTACACTAAATTGATAGAAAAGACGACAGACACTATTAGCTTCGTAAACGAACACAAAACGACAAAATCTAAACGATAACCATGTAAGAAATAGGAATTTGAAGTCAACGGCATCATTCGTAATCTTACGTAGGACTTGAATACGACACGTAATAAACAAACACAGACAATAGATCGAATTAGAAAAACGACATTATTGACTCATTTAACAAACACAAACGACAAAGGCTAAACGATAGCCATGTAAGAATCTAAGGAATTAGTCGTCAATGGCATCTTCCTAATCATCACAACAAGGATAATGACAATAATCAATTGAAGATGACTATAAAAGGAAGCAAAGAACTCACATTCGAAGACTCAAAACCCATTACATACATACTAATAACCAAAAAATGAATATTACAGGAAGAAGACGACGAAAGTAAAGCCAATCACCCCAACTCCAGACAACCTCAAACACTACAAGATTTCACTAGCCGATCAGTTAGTCCCACCTACGAACGTACCCATAATTCTCTTCTACTCATCTCCTCCTTCCAATAACAATCTCAATCTCATGAGCATCGATCGCCTGCAACAAACCCTAGCCAACGTCTTGCCACGCTTCTACCCTTTGGCGGGAAGATACGTAAGAAAAGAACACATAGTCGACTGCAACGACGAGGGCGTCGAGTTCGTCGAAGCTCATGCTTGTTCAGACAGCCTTAAGAGTATCTTAGAGTACGTTGAAGATGGTGAGAAACTAAACAATATGCTTCTCCCAAGGCTCCCTTGTGAAGTAGATGAATTCACCGATCCCATGGCTTCAATTCAAGTTACAACGTTCGATTTTGGCGGTCTTGCAATTGGATTGAGCATTTCTCATAGGATTTTCGACAGCGATTCGATCTCAACCTTTATACGCGCCTGGACCGAAGAAGCGAATAGGCTTTATTCCATGGTCAAAGAATTGGGTCGTTCGAAATTCGTCGTAAACCCTAATTTCGACTCTCCCACTTTGATTCCTTTGAAGAACTTGTTTCCTGATTTGGGAAACGTTCAGCTTCCAAGAACCATGGATCCCAACATAATCGTCAAGAGATTCTTACTCGACAAAGATATAATCGAAACCCTAAAAGCCAAGGTAAGAGATAGATCAACAATAAGTGTGTCGAAGGTGGGTGTGATTAGCGCTCTTATATCCAAGGCTATGATCAACATTTGTCGGTTAAAGCATGAAAGGTCTAGAAACTTCTTTATCGGTCAAGTGGTGAACATAAGGGATAGAACGATCCCGCCTTTCCCTAAGCATTCTTGCGGGAATTTATTCGCAATGGCAGCGCTAAAGTTGCATACTTCAAACCCTAATCTAAAAGTGGGATTCGAAGATTTGGTTTCTTTGCTGCGTTACGCCGTCGATAAATCTATCGCAGACTGCGAAGGCGTATTTAACGATGGAGGGTTTGAGACGCTCTATAGTCCTGGAATGGAAATGGTAAGAGAATGCATGAGTATTAGCGAGGAGAGCCCTTATCTTATGACACTCTCAGATTGGACAAAATTTGAATTCTATGAAGCTGATTTTGGATGGGGAAAGCCTATTTGGACGAGCATCGCAACTATGCCCGTAAATAACATGGTGATTCTAATGGGAAATAAGGAAGGCGATGGTATTGAAGCTTGGGTTCATCTCTATAAAGAAGACATGGTTTTGTTCGAGCAAGAAATGTTTAAGCTGCTAGAAGATACTTCGACGATTTAGAAAAATTACGAAAGTAAACTCAATATTGCTTTTCCGTCCATGTAATTTGGAATTAATCTTGTTTACAAGTTCAGTAATGTATTTTAATTTTACTTTTCCCTATAGTAAATCGATCAATTATAACGATCACCTGCAAATAACCCTACGCCTTGCCTCGATTCTTCGAGTTCGTCGAAGAACATTTTTGTCGGACAGCTTTAAAAATATTTCCGAGTTTGTCCAAAGTGCGCCCAGCGAGCAACTAATAATGACAAAGCTCCTTCCGCGCCTCTCTTGTGAGACAGACGATATTTTGTGGGGTTCGAAGATTTGGCTTCGTTGATGCGCAATTCGATCGATATAACTATTGAGGGTTGCCTGCGAGTATTTGACGGTCAATTGTTAGGCGGGGAAGGGGAGAAGAATATACTTTACGAACCTTTCGTGGAATTGACGCAGACAATGTTGGGCGGCGGCGAGGAGACTAAAGTTATCTCGTTCTCCGATTGAAGCAAATTTGGATTCTACGAAGCTGATTTTGGTTGGGGAAAGCCCATTTGGACGAGCATCGACACTATGCCTGCGAAACAACTTTGTTTGTGCTAATGGGCAACAACGAAGGCAATGGTATCGAAGCTTGGGTTCATCTCGAAAGAAGACGTGATTTTGTTCGAGCAACATACAAAGATGTAATTCGTTTGGTTCATTTCTAATGAGTTAACAAAATGTGAGAATCCGATTAGGCAAAATCTGATGTCATATATTGCAAGAGTATGAGTGAATCACACGATAAAGGTTACGTTTTACATGCCTCGGACTAATTTACGCCACATGGTTTATCGACTCGTACCTTTACGGCCATAGAGATAACTCTTGGCCAAAGGATTGTAGTTTCAGCGATAAAGAGAAGTTCGCCTACTTATCGCTAGTCATACTCTGGTTCTGAGCGTGCGAAAAGAAATCCCTGGATCTGTGCGCCACGTCTTCCTCGAGTAATGCCTCAAGCATTATATCGGACCCCTTTATGTCATCTGAAGAGAGCAAGCTCATTTTCAAGGACTGAAACTATTTGCATTATAGCTTTAGACCGACAGGCTTGGAAAACAGAAGAGATTATTATTATTATTTTATAGTATTATTACCTTTCCGACTGGGTAACAACTTAGCACTCTCAGCAGATATGGGAAGCACGACGAATTGACCAGAATCGTCCTTCAGCTAGCTAAGCACTTCGTTGATGACATTCGAAATTGGGGCTGTGGATTCAGCCAATTTATCATAAGCAATCGCTTGGTTATGTACGTTTGATGGGGTCGAGGGCATAGCGCTGTGATCCTTAGGGGAAAAAGAAAGTCGAAAACTTACAAGGAAAAATGCAATAAACATAATGTACGACTGATTTCAAGCTTAACCGTGAAATAAGCTACCTGGATTGTTGCAGTGGACTCCATTACCTCGACTTTGACCCTGGCATCTTCAGGAGGTTTAACATGCTCCTTTTCTTCTATCAATCGAATAAATTTGGGCTCGTAACGAAAATCAATTTACTTTAGAATATCATGGAAAAATGCTCGGGCAGAGAAGATTACCACTAGCAGCATGTGTTTGTCGAACCACATTGTCCACCAACCGTGTGCTTGCCAGACCTGGATTCATGAAGGACAAGGATCGAACCTCATGACGTATAGCTTCCAACTGAGCCATTGTGTCTTGCAGTTCTTTATGCACCTATTCAAATGTTTTTCAAAAAGTTCTCCTAGGAACTAAACAAACCATGAAACTGCATTTTGGAAAGATAGGAGATCAATAGAAACTTTCGCAACAAGAAGGATGATCCTCTGCGAGTTACTATTCCTAACCAACAAACATAAGCTTTTCAATAAAAAACAGTTGAAAACACCTCGCCAGAACAATCAACTGCGGCACAACACAATCATTACAAGGAACAGCAAAAGAGCAAACCTGACGAGCTTGGGATTGTTGCATAACGCTATCGAACTGGCCACGCGCCAATTGAACATACCCAACTGCACGCCCAGCGTATCTCCCAGCTGTTCTAGCTATAATTGGAAGATCCTTCGGCCCTAATTGATACAGCATACTTCACTAACAGGAAAAGAAATTCATCCTACACAAATATAGTCGTTCGTAGGCCGAATTCACAGACAAGCAGTGAACAAATATTACCGAT